>VONZ01000185.1:0-102500 GCA_012976165.1 Labeo catla | reverse complement strand
TTTTTTTTCCTCCAAAAACCAACAATTGCTAGTACTAAAGCTACTAGACTGGATAAGAGGCACTTCATGCATGTGCATAAAAAAATGTCATTGCATAGAGATTCATAGTGTTAATTTACAGCCTAAATTTGATGTTTAACCATGAATTTAGTGGATCGCAATCATTCTGCACCAATTCCATGCTAAATTAATCACTCACTTGTAGTTTTTCAAAATTGAAATGCTCACTTTATATAATAGTAAAATGTAAGTGTGTACTGACTAGCTATAATGAAATTTGTGGCTGCTTTTCCATTATTTTATTTATTTATTTATTAGCGCTGACGTAGATTCATTCGCATAGCTACAACTAAATTTGATTGTCTAAAAAATTTCATAACTCTTAAATCATACATATTACCATTAAGAGGCTCAGTAATTTTTTTTTTTTTTTTTTTTTTTTTTTTTGAAAGAAGTCTCTTCTGCTCATGAAGGATGCATTTATTTGATTAAAAATACAATAAAAACAGGAATTTTGTGAAATATTGCAATTTATGCATGTGTTGATGGCTTATTTTTAGCCATCATTTGTCCAGTCAGTATTAAAAAGTTGTTTCTTAATATTTTTGTGAAAATTTGTATTTATTTTTATTTTTTCAGGATTTTTTTAATAGAATGTTTAAAAGAACAGCATTCATTTGAAATTGAATTTTTCAGTAACGTCATAAATGTTTTTACGGTCACTTTTATTCAGTTTAGTGCATCCTTGCTGAATAAAAGATTTAGTTTCTTTTAAAAAAAAAAAAAAAAAACCAAAACAACCTTCCCTCTTTGGTGTTATTGCACTGTTGCTAAAGTCTCGTGCCTTAACCAGATTAATTCACTTATTAGTGTTGTGAGTGGAGCTGCAAAATGTTTAGTTGTGATTAATCGAATCAAAATAAGTTTAACATACTATGTGTGTTTACTGTGTATACTTATACATGTTCACGTGCATTGTATATATTAAAGAAAAATATGCTATACGTGTGTTTGCATACAAATACATAAAATACATAAAAATATATTTTTTAATATATACATGTGTATATTTATATATATATATATATATATATATATATATATAATAAATATGCACTGTACACTCACATATAGTATAAAAAAAAAACTTTTTTTTTTAAATTGATTAATCGCAACTAATCGTTTTACAGCTTTAGTTGTGAGATGTGCAGCCTCTTTGTAGCTGTCATTAATTTTACACATTTTTGTCCTTTGTTTCGATCAAAATCACACTCCTTTCCTTCCTAATATTTTAACACCTTTGAATTATCAGAAATTAGCAGTTTCTGCATTGTTTAAAGCGGATCTGGAAAATGTTTAATAGCCTTCACTTTTTTTTTTTTTTGTGTTGTTCACCTGTTCTAGGATCAAACAGCTTTACGCTGTGTTTGCGCTGCTCTTTGAGCCGGTTAGTGTTATCTAGTTGAGTTTTAATGCAGGGTCTTGATCTTTAGCTTGAAATTCAGTCATTAGAGCTCCGTTCTCTCCAGCAGATCTTCGCTTGATTAGAGTTCTGTGTGCAGGGATTTGTCCACAGTAATTGGAGCTCTATATATATATGCACGGCCTGCGCCCGCTCCATGTGCTCGGCAGACGAGAGCCATCCCACGGGAACCGCTGAACACATTCATTATGGAGTCTCACTGCTGCGTGAGACGTGTTTGCTCCCTTCTGCCATATATTCGCTGATTTGTACACACACACACACACACACACACACACACACACTCACACAATCACAGAGACAGACACTGCCAAATGGTAGATGAGAGGAGGCATTACTGCAGAGTGTGTTCAGGGGGCAGATCTCTACATGCCTTTTATTTACCCACATTAGGGTGTCTATTTTTTCATTTGAGGGGTCACGAGTATAATTTCTATCGCAAGGATTTCTTGCACCTTTTCGCTTTTTGCCACTTGACTGAATGTCAATTTAAATATGGGAAATTAATAGATTGGTTGGCTCTATAAAGGAAGCAGGAAGCTGCCGTCACTGCCACTCCAAAGAGGAAATTTGGAGGGGTTTTTTTTTGTTTTAAATCCCATATACAGTTGAGGTCAAAAGTTTTCAGAATCAGTAATTTTATTTTAACAAAATAAGAGGGATCATACAAAATGCATGTTATTTTAGTACTGACCTGAATAAGATAAAATAAGAGAGAAAATAATAGTTGAATTTATAAAAATTACCCCGTTCAAAAGTTTACATCCCATTGATTCTTAGTACTGTGTTACCTAAATAATCTCCAGCTATGTTTTGTTTTTGTTTTTTGTTTTTTTTGTTTTTTTTGTTTAGTGATGGTTGTTCATGAATCCCTTGTTTGTCCTGAACAGTTAAACTGCCTGCTGTTTTAGAGAAAAATTCTTCAGGTCTCACAAATTCTTTGGTTTTCCAGCATTTTTGTGTATTTGAACCCTTTCCAATAGTGACTGTATGATTTTTGAGATCCATCTTTTCACAGTGAGGACAACTGAGGGACTCATGCAACTGTTACAGAAGGTTCAAACTGTCACTGATGCTTCAGAAGGAAAAACCATCCATAAAGACCCAGGGGGTGAAAACTTTTGAACCAAATGGAGATGTGTAAATTTTTCTTATTTTGCCTAAATATCATATTTTTTTCATTTAGTATTGCCCTTCAGAGGCTACAGAAGATACTTACATGTTTCCCATAAGACAAAATAAGTTCAAATTACCCTGATCTTCAAATACAAAAATGCATGTTTTTTTCCCTCTGGAGCATCAGTGATATCAATACATAAAATTATAATTATTTGTACTGAAATGAAAAAGGCTTTTTGCCCCAGAAGAGTGGTCATAGATTCAGTGAAGTTATAAATGTCAACTAATATTGTTATTAGTAAATATTGATATTTATAATAAATGCGAAATATTACTAGAAGAGCTTATCTTTTCTCTTTTCTTAATGTATCAGTATTTTGTAATAATCTATATTATCACTCAGTCATTCTGTCATTCTATCCATCTCTCTCTGTGTGTGTGTGTGTGTGTGTGTGTGTGTGTGTGTGTGTGTGTGTTTTTTATATATATATATATATATATATATATATATATATATATATATATATATATATATATATATATATATATATATATATATATATATATATATATAAAAAACACACATGTATATGTGTATATATGTATGTGTGTGTGTGTATATAAATATAATGTGTGTGTGTGTGTGTGTGTACGTACACATACATGCACATACACATCCAACTTTATCTGCATACAGTACAGTGCTTTTTCTGTGAAGCTGCTTTATTTATATTTTTACTAATAATGAACAGTATATAACTACATATGTTGTTTACAGAAAATGGGACTTTATGAAGCTTTGTGTGATGAATTAAATGAATCACTTAGGTTATAAATCTTTTGAACAGCTTTGTTGTAAAGTACTATTTCAATGAATTGATTTTCAGAAATGAAATAAAGGAGTAGTTCACTTTCAGAACAAAAATTTACAGGTAATGTACTAACCCTGTTGTCATCCAAGATGTTCATGTCTTTCTTTCTTCAGTCGTAAAGAAATTGTTTTTTGAGGAAAACATTTCAGGAATTATCTCCATATAGTGGACTTCTATGGTGCCCGTGAGTTTGAATCGAAAATGACGATCATTTCCCTAGATAAGACCCTTATTCCTCGGCTGGGATTGTTTAGAGCCCTTTGAAGCTGTGTTTAAATGCATTTTGGACGTTTAAACTCACAGGCACCATTGAAGTTCACTGAAATGTTTTCCTCAAACATAATTCCTTTACGACTGAAGAAAGAAAGGCATGAACATCTTGGATGACAACGAAGTGAGTACATTATCTATAATTTTTTGTTCTGGAAGTAAACTACTCCTTTAATTCTCAACCTAGTTAAATAAAGAAATTCAGATAAAGGCAGACATTAACAAATTTCTCCTTATTTTCTTTCTTAATATATTTTCCCTGCTTGTATTTGGATGAGTTTTTTTGGACTCACATTTTAAATGTGTATCTACTTAAAAAAATTTTTTTTACAAATGTTGATGACCTTAAAGGTAATAGACATGGACTGAATCCACAAATTGTGGTCTTTTAATAGTGTGTGTGTCTTTTGTTGAAGCTCTCTTGGCTCTCTATTAAACTGTCTGGTCTAAATGTCCTCTGGAGTGTTAATTGAGCTGTAAATTTGACGGTGTATCAAGGTCTCCCATTGAAAGTGTAAGTGTGACAGGCTAATGGAAGAGGTCTTAAAAGCGACTTGGATTGAAGGTCTTTCCAAAATCGAGCATTTCTGATTGAAGTCACTGAAGATGTATTTAACTTGTCTTTGTGTGGTGCAACGGACAGTCTCTAAGTGTCTGTTTTTTTTTTGTTGTTGTTTTTTTTTTTTTTGGTCACAGGGCTGCGCGTCCTGGAAGTGGTATTTTCCCTTTCATTATGCTCCGTTTGCCTCCGACTTCAAAGACATCAAGGGCATGTTCAGCGATTTCGAGAAAGGGACCAAACCGGTAATTTGAAACATGTTGCAACACTGAGCCAAAACAAATGCTGCATAAGTGTTTGCGTGTCAGTGTATTGTTCTTGTGTTGCTGATCTGTTGACTATTGATTTAACTCAATGTCATTTATATTTCTTCATTTGTAGTTCAAACCTCTGGAGCAGCTCATGGGTGTATTTCCTGCTGCCAGTGGAAACTTCCTGCCAACAACATGGAGAGCCCTGATGAGTGACCCAGTGAGTAACCGTTTTACCTCTGACCTCTTGTTCATGAATTTGCATTTATAATTCATTAAATTCCTGTAATGCGTTTGAATTTAATTAGATCATGCAAAAAAAGTGTTTTGTTTTTTGTTTTTGTTTTTTTTCTAATACCCAGTTAGCAGATTTATTCAATATTTTCACTCATTTTCAGTTATTTATATGCATGTATGTATTTATTTATATAACACTATAAATCCATTTTGATTAATTTGAGTAAAAATGTGTTTTCTTTACCAAGAAAGTGGCTAGAAGAAAACCACTATTTTCTGTTTCAAACTTTTTTTTTACATTGTTGAAATATATATTTTTTTCTATTATGTTTTTATTACATTTTTGTTTAACCCACATTCCCACAAAGTTGAATTTCGTTTTTTCTTTTGATTGTAACTTTAAAAAAATTGATATTTTTTTTTTTTTTTCCCTTTTTACTTTTCTTTTATTACATTTACATTTAAATTACATTTTTAGATTCCGTAAATTCTGCATTCTTTCTTTTTTCACAAATTTTACATATTTTATTTGATTTCTTATATTTTTGTGTACTTTATTTCTTTTTCTTTTTACTTGTTTTTTTTGTTGTTGTTGTTGTTGTTGTTGTTGTTTTTTTTAGATTTGTTTTCATTTTTATTGTATATATTTTACATATACATTAATAAAATGAGTATTAGTTTAAAAGTAGCATTTTAAAAAACATTTATTCAATTCTTTAGCTTTTATTTGTTTTTTTTCCTTTTTTTTAAATTAAAATTGACAATGTTTTTTTTTTTTCCTGTTCTTTTACTTTTTTCTCATATTTTTTTCTTAAATAAACATTCTATATTCTAAATTCTAGACTAGAGACTAGAGACATTTCTAAGTGTAAATGACATGAATTAATTTTTAAACACACTGTCTTCATCTGTCTTTAACAGGAATCCTCAATCATTGATTTCTACCCTGATGACTTTGCCATTGATTTGAATGGGAAGAAGTACGCCTGGCAGGGTCAGCACTTAGCTTTTTGCTTCACAGTCTGAACAGAAACGGCGGGTACCGTATTTCGTTTTCAGTCATTGTGATTTGCTCTTCTCCTCTCGACAGGTGTTGCTTTGTTGCCATTTGTCGACGAGCGGAGGTTACGAGCAGCGCTGGCAGACGTCTACCCCGATTTATCCTTAGAGGAGGGTGAGGCATACACTATATATAGCCAAACAATGTAAAAGCAGAAATACTGGCCAATCATTTGTTGCATTATGTTTTGTCCTTTAAAAAAATAGTTTGTGCTTAAGTGGTTTATTTTTAGTATTTTAACCTGTGTTTCATCTGATGGTTGTTTTCAGTGAGAAGGAACAGTCTAGGAAGTGATATCATGTTTGTGGGGAAGTCCCACCCCCTTTGTGATTTCATCCGGGAGCTCTACCTTGCAGAGTCTCATGAGGTACTCGTCTTCCTCTGTGGTTTAGTTTCCACTCCTGTTAACCTAAACTAACTGTCAAATTAGGGCTAAACGATTAATAATCTAATCATGACTTTGGCTTCCAATGATTATTTTTAAAAAAAATGTTTCCGCAGTGTCATTAATTCAGCAAACTCATTTTTTTCTCTCTTAATTGCGTTGTGCTTTCACCACTCCCTAAAGTACACACAAATAAAAAGTTATATATATATAATTTTTTTTTGTATCACTTTATACTAAGGTGTCATTTGTTAACGTTAATGTATTAACTAACATGAGCAAACAATATTACACTATTTATTATTCTTTGTTAATGTTAGTTACTAAAAATACAGTTGTTCATTGTTCATGTTAGTTCACAGTGCATTAATATTACACACAACTTGTGATTTTAATAATTCATTAGTAATTGCTGAAATTAAATTATAGGTAAAGTAAATGCTGCAGAAGTATTGTTCATGTTAACTAATGTAATTAACTAATGAGCCTTATTGTAAAGTGGTACTTTTTAGCTTTTATTTTAGTTTTAGTCATTAGTACTTAATTTGAAATTTGAAAATTAGAAATGTTGCCTTGGCAACTTGTTTGTTTTGTTTGTTTCGTGTTTGTTTTCTAAAATGTATATAAATGTGTAAACCATTATATATGAATTTATGTAGAAAATATTTTATTTCCGCTTCATTTATTGATCTTCCTGTATGTTTTATATTCTGTTTCTGCAATGTTCTCATTTTGTGTAATTAATCTAACACACTCATTTTCATTTCTTTACAGTGGTGTGGTTTCACCCCTTCGCAAAAGCAAATAAATATTTTAATATTTTAAAAATATAAAAAAAATAAACAAATATTTTATATATTATTGAAATATATAAAATGTCTGACTGTTATGAAGAAATAAAATTATTTATTTAATTTAAAAAAAAATATATATATATATATATATAATATAATATAATATAATATAATATATATATATATATATATATATATATATATACTTTTTTTTAAAGTTTAAGGGAGTTCACTTTTTTAACAAGAACAAAGCAATAGATATTTTATATAATATTAAAATATATAAAATGGCTGACTGCAGTAAAGAAATAAGAGTATTTAATTTTTTTAAATAATTTATAATTATTTAAAGCTCTAGTGTAAATAACACTTTAGATTAAGGAACACAGTTACTTATTATCATGCATATTGCTATCATATTGGCTGTTTATTAGTATTTATAAAGCATTTATTAATGCTTTATTTTGAATTGCCATATTGTAGGTCCCTTAACTCTACACAACCTCAACAAAACTATTACAACAACCACCTTACATACTATTAATAAGCAGAAAATTAAGAATTTATTGAGGGAAAAATAATAAAAGTGAATGTGCTCCTAATCTAAAGTGCTACCAGTAATCCTTCACTTTGTGTTTTACAATCCAGGGTTCCCACGGGTCCTTGAAATCCTTGAAAGTTTTTGAATCTGAAAAAAAAAAATGTGAAGGCCCTGGAAAGTTTTTGAAAATAAACATACATAGATACAGGTCCTTGAAAGTGCTTGAATTTATTTAGTGCGAGAAGTTTTCTGGAAAAAAAATTCCATATTATTCCCTTGATAGTTACGCACATTTGCGTGTTGCGTTAACGTAACATTACATGGACCTAAACTCTTTTCAATAAAATCCAACCAAAAGTTAATATCAGATCATTTTAGAATACAGTATATGTACTGAATATTCTTCAGTTTTATGCAAAACAGAAATACGACAAATAGAATATCAGATCTGTATGGAAGCCACTTCCGATATTTTTAAAAAAAAGGTTATTGGGACTTATCTCACAATTTTGACTTTTTTTTTTTTTTTTTCCTCAGAATTGTGAGATATAAAGTCACAGTTGCGAGTTATAAAGTCACAGTTGCAAGTTATAAAGTCAGAATTCCGAGATATAAAGTCGCAATTCGGAGAAATAAAATCAGAATTGTGTGATATAAACTGTCAGTTCCCCAGAACTGGACTTTATAACTCGCAGTTGCGAGTTTGTATCTCGTAATTCTGAGAAAAAAAGTCAGAATTGCGAGACACAAAGTCGCAATTGAGAGAAAATGTTATATCTTGCAGTTCTGACTTTATTTGTCGCCATTGTGAGTTTATATCCCGCAATTCTGACTTTATAACTCACAATTGTGCATTTATATCTCTCAGTTCTGAGAAGAAAAGTCAGAATTTATATGACAATTCTGAGAAAAACAAAAGTCAGACTTGCGAGATGTAAACTCGAAATTGCGAGGAAAAGAAGTCAGAATTGTGAGATTAAAAATTCACAATTACCTTTTTTTTTTTTTTTTTTTTTTTTTATTCAGTGGCGGAAACGGCTTCCATAGATCTGTCATATGACCAAAAAAAATGCAAAAAATGTTCTGCATAGTTGTGTTTGATACATGAAAACTGTAACAATGTATCTTACAGGGTAACACAATGTAATCTTGCTCTCACTTGAGGTGTGTCCCCACATTAAGTCCTTGAATTTGAGGGTATTTGACCTGGGAAGTCCTTAAAAGGTCCTTGAATTTGAAGTTAACCAAGGTGTGGGAACCCTGACAATCTCTCAGTCTGTAATTCTTCAATCCTCTCTCTCTCTTAAAGGCCACTGAGATCCCTGCAGAACTTTGCCATGGAATCCAAGGTATATTAAATCTAGATGAAGACCCTATTCTACCAGATAAGTAAGGAGACAACGCTTTTTTGACGCTTTTCTATGTTTTGCCATTACCTGGCCAGTGTCTGTTGAGACACTTGAGACTAAAGCCTTACAAATCCTGTGAAACACCATTTTTGTTTTCCTCAGACCAGTAGAGTCGCCGATCCCAACGCTGAGAGACATCAGCAGCAACAATGCTATTGGGTAAGAGTTTGTTTTACAAATCAACCGATTATCAGTCGATCTCAAAGTGGTCAAATATCATCTGATTCATAGGAGTGATCAGTATACAGATCTATCTTCCTTTTAAGTTGCTATTATCATTTGATTTACTAGTTTGTGTATCCGCCTGAGTCATTTAAGTCCTATTAGCTACTCAAGGACTCGCATTTGTGTCAGGCTTTGAAACGTCGGCCTTGTCCTGCTGATATTTACTGGTTCCTCTAGAGGTCAGACATGGCATGAAACCCTGAGATGTTCAACAAAAACTTTAGATGAAGTCTGGATTGAGGCAGTTCATCTGAATGCCTCTGGAATGAGATATTTCCAGGCGTTGCACTTAAATATTTGTACTTAAATAATGATGGTTTCTGGTTGGCAGAATCAAATTCAAGGATCCGCAGTATGATGATGGTTTTGTGTTCAAGGCTGTTATCCTACCAGGGGCAAAGTAAGTGCTGCGCTATTCAATATTAGGACCTATTGAATATTCACATCTCAATGGGCTTTTCAATGATGCGGTGATGTTTTAATATTTTATATCTGTGTATTGCAATTTCTCACTTCAGGATCCCTAGCAAGGTTCTTAAACCAGGCGATTGGGAGCAGGGTAACCGCGGCCCGTGGAGACCACAGCTGGGATTTAACCCAAACCGTCAACAAGCCCATTTGGACCAATCGGCTTTCAGAAAGCTCAAGTAAGTCATGAAAATCCCACCCAATCCATCCGTTTATTTGGTTGAGTTCTTGCATTTAGTGTTTTTAAGTGGTATTGTGTAAAAAGAAACCAAATTAGTGCAGTAGTTGGTGTAAAACAGGCTAATTAAACATCTGGCGAATTCAGGCTTCAGTGACGATAGATGAATTATGCATGGTGTTTAGCGGAGATGTATGCAGATCATGCCCACCAAAGACTTAATTTCTTAATGAAAGCTGTTATTGGGTTTGATTGGATGGCACAGACAGGTGTTCTTGGACTTCAGATAATTGTGATCTCTAATTGTTCAATCTTTATTTCATTATTAGGACTAAATATCTGGCATATCATAGATTTCAGTATTTTAGATCAGGGTTATCGACCCAAAACAGTGTTGTTTAGTATTATTTATATTATTGTAGTATTTATTAATATTTTAAATTAACTTTTTATATTTTGAGTTTTCATTTTAGTTCATGTTAGCAATTTTATTATGTGCTTTTGTCTTTGTTTTTTAATATTTTAAATAAAAAAAACTTAAGTTATATTTCTGTTTGTTTGTTTTTTTCTGTTTTGGTAGTTTTAGTACTTTAACTTGAACTGTTGTTATTTTATTATCATTGACATACTATTGTAGTTTTTAAATTAAAATACATTTTCTGTTTTGAGTTTCATTTTAGTTACAGCAATTTTATTGTTTGTTTGTTTTTTTTTTTTCCATTATTCATGTTTTCAGATATTATGTATATATTATCTATTCGTTTTTGTAGTAGTTAAAACTTTACTGAAACAAATTTTTAACTTAAAGGGGTCATCGGATGCCCATTTTCCACAAGTTGATATGATTCTTTAGGGTCTTAATGAAAAGTCTCTAATATAATTTGATTAAAAATTCTCAATGGTTTTGTAAAACAACACCCTTTTTACCTTGTCAAAATGAGCTCTGCAAAAATCATCTCATTCTAAGGGGTTGTTCCTTTAAATGCAAATGAGCTCTGCTCACCCTGCCCCTCTCTTCTCTCTGTGGAAAGACGGTCTTGTTTACATTAGCCGCATTTAGCCGCGTTTAGCCACTAAACTTCCTAACTACCACGTTATAATGAAAGGCGATCGCAAAGATTCATAAAAAAAACACTTATACTCACTTCTGCTGTAAGTGAAGCTGGATCATGAATGATTCGCGCGAACATAGACAGATATATGTAGATCAGGAGGTGCATTCCATTCACAAACAAATGTAATCCACTGCATCTTCAGCGGCTCAGATGTCGGGAGTAAATGACGACCACTATGTTCATTTATTACATCCAGCAACACCTCAGTCACTCAATCGGAGATATTCTTGTCTAACTTACATCCCTGCTCTGGCATCAAAACATGGAAAGTTACTGGACTGTGACAGCTGGTCTAAAGTAAGAGCTCATGTCAATCAACTATGGTGGGAGCGGCCTCTGTCGGTGTGACGGCACAACGACAGGCATCTGAGAACGGCTCAATTTGAAAAAGGGGATATTATTTTTACAGATTAATTAAAAACCACTGCATGGATTTTTATCATTATAGGGTAGATTTGTACATACACTGCCAACACACATTAATGTTCAAACAACATGAAAAAGTGAACTTAGCGATGACCCCTTTAAAGAAACTGTGACAAATGTATTACTTAATGTTCTTCATGAAAGTACTACTAATAATTATTATTAAAAAATGTAAGGAATATTTACAAGAAGAAGAAAAAATATTTACCAGAGTTTATTTACCGGAAAAATATAAATACACTCTGGGGAAGAAAATAAAACTAAAAATAAATAAAATATATTTTTATAAAAATTGTATGAAATTAGAGATGCTTTTGAATATTAAAATTTAATAAAACCATTAAATTGAATCCAGAAAATGAATGCAAAACACAGAATTTGGTCAAAATAAAACTGAATTTGAGGAAAAAATAAAACGTATTTCATAGGGCCTTAAAAATTGAATTTTTGTTAAACTTTTAATTGTTACATTTAGCCATTAAAATTGTTTATTGAATTGTAAATATATTAACACACACTCTCTTTGTTTATATTTTTTTTTTATTTGTTTATTTATTTAAAATTAATTAACATTTATTTATTTATTTATTTATTTATTTATTTATTTATTATAGCTATTTTTAACTCTGCTGAACCCAAAAATCCCTCTCCTACACTCTCAGCCAGTTCTGGGACAAACCAGCCAACTACGTACTGGAAATATAGAAACAAACAACCAATTAAATGCATTTAGATAAGCATTTTAAAGAATTGTATAGAAGTTTTACAAGTTTTAAAAACCTCATGGATCTCCAGAGGCTAAAAACCCTGATGTTCAACATATAAAAACTTCCAACTTCTGTTAATGTTAATGTTTTCCTTGTCTCTCTCTCTTTTCAGTCACTATGCGGACAGAAATCAAGGGGCGGGTCTGTTTGGCGCCGGCCCACCTTTTGAGTCTCAGCATAGGGGCGGTCAGTACAGCAGTGCCCCGCCCCCCAGAAGCTATCACCAGGGAAACTACCGTCCACCCCAAAGAGACCATTACCCTCAAAACCAGTGTGAGTTTTACACTTTTCTAGAGTAACACTGTGTCTGGCTGGATTTATATGGGTAAAATCATCTTTTAACTTCCAAAAAATTTGTGGCTATTATTACAAAATGACAAAATATTTGCTATTCGGTGTACTACGAATCCCAGTAATTCTTTGGATCTTAATAACATGGACGAACACCAAGAAGACAATTTGTCAGTCAAATCCAGCAAAAGTAACTTACTATGGCTTGCAATTCCTCATACCAAGGCTGATGTCATACAATCCACCATTAGTCCAGTGTCCCAGAGATGGGTTCTTGTATCTAAGCAGCGTTTAATACTGTAGTTTGGCGACACTGAGGGACAGGAGTCGTTCTTAGCATGTACAGTGACCTTTTGTCCTCCTCAACGTCTCTGTCGCCCCCGTGAGCGGCTTCCCGTCTCCTGTGCTTCTCTCTTCCGCTGTCTCTTTGATGTGCCAATTTGCAAGTTGATGAATAATTGCATCTGTGGGCGAATGGAAGCCGCCCTGCTGGCACTTGATGCAAATAGAGGTTTGGGGGTTTTGCTGATCACTGCTGCTCTTCACTGGCCTGTGCGCTGTGGCCCTCATGCAAAACCCTCCAGTTAAACGTACAGCACGCTAACCGTCCTGTATGCCATTCATGACTCCATGAATAAGGCAATCAGAGTAAATATTCAGGATTTTTTTGCTTGCAATTCTTCAGGTTATCTGAGATTTAATTAGTTTGTTTTTTTTGTTTTTTTTTTTATAGTGACTTAGTGACTCAATTTTTGGGTAAACTATTCTTGTATTGATCCAAATTTATCGTTTTCTTTTGTGGAACACAAAAAGAGATGTTTAGCACAATGTTCATGCTGCTCTTTTCCCATATTATACACATGAGTGATTTGTTACCAAGCTCTAAAATGTCGTCGTCGTTGTTGTTGTTTATACAACTGAAGTATTTCAGTTTACTCACAAAATATGAAGCAGAACTGTTTCCAACATGATTAAAAATAAGCCAATCAGCATATTAGAATGATTTCTGAAGGATCATGTGAGACAGAAGACTAGAGTAATGATGCTGAAAATTCAGCTTTGATCACAGGAATAAATTAAATTTTTAAAATATATTCAAATAAAACAATATTGCAATATATTAAAATATAGTAAGATATAAAATAAATTGAAAAATAATACAATATGTAGGAATAATAGGCTGCAAAAAATATATTCATATCAAAAATAAAATAAGTATAAAAAGGAAAAAAATTTTTAAACTCTTCACTGTGGTTTTGATCAAGTAGACGATATAAAAATCGTAGGATTTTTTATAATTCATGAGGGTTTTTTGTTTGTTCCATCTTTTACTTCTTTTTTTTTTTGATTTTCCTTTTCAGCCAGGGTTTTGTTTTTTTTTTTTTTTTTTTCTGTTTACTGACTTCCGAATCCTATACAGGTCATTTATATAGCTTTTATGGTGCTTTTTCTTCTTTCTTGAAGCTTAACAGCTCCATTCTTCTCATTGAAAGAAGCAGCATGAGCATTTCCCCAAATTTCTCCTTTTGTGTTCCAACAAAAAAAAATTAGATTTTGCTTTTCAGCAATTGAACTACTCCTTTTACAGTTTCATATGCGATGATAACCTCATGACGTATTCTCAAACCGCTCCTGTTGCTGCGTTTCTATAGAGGAGTGTGTCTGTGAGCCAGAGTCCAAATCCTCGTTAACTTTTCCCAGCTCGCTGTCTTTCTCCCTCTCCCTCCTGCGGTGTCGGCTCAATGCGGAGTTCCCGAGACGCGCCGAAGGTTTTTGTTAACCCTAATCAAAACAGCTGGTGCTAAAGGACCAACTAGTGTATTACAGTCCTGCGGTCTTCATTCTATGGATATTGATAAGCTGTATTGTAGAGGTTCATTACAGGCTCATTACAGAGATCAGGGTCCATCTGTGTGTACGTCTGCGCTCTGGGACGATGTAATCCCTGTGTTAAGTTAATGAGAACACCGTTTACTGTTGTGTTTTTAATGCGTAATCCTATTTGGGCTTTGTGTCAACTGGCTTTAACTTTCCAGCATTCAGTGTGTGGACTGCGGTTGGTGTTTAGTGAGAGCTGGATGAATTGGCTGTAATTTCGTCTTTCGTTTGACTGGTTGCGAGATGAGCCGGGATGAATTAGCGCTTGATAATGGAGGTGTAAGTGGGTGGTCCAGTCTCTTTCTCTCTCTGGTCATTAGATCTCATACTGGATTTTTGGAGGTGTTTATTGGCTGCCGAATTAAACGTCTAGGACATTGGACAGCATCTGTTGCATGCTGTTGATCACCACAGAAAAGAGTCTCGTCTTGCTTTTACAGTCATGCACATACAAAAGTCGATGGGTGAAGACTTTGTAGATGAAATACACAATTAAAAATGTGTACAGTAATAACTAACATTTACTCTCCATCAGGCCATCCAAGATGTAGATGAGTTTGTTTCTTCATGGAATCAAATTTGGAGAAATGTGGCATTACATCACTTGCTCACCAGTGGATCCTCTGCAGTGAATGGGTGCTGTCAAAATGAGAGTCCAAACAGCTGATAAAAACATCATCGTAATCCACACCGCTACAGTCCATCAGTTAACATCTTGTAAAGCCAAAAGCTGCGTGTTTGTAAAAAAACAAATCCATAATTATCCAAAATTAAGACTTTGCAGTGAATGGGTGCCGTCAGAATGAGAGTCCAAACAGCTGATTAAAAACATCACAATCCACATCACTCCATTCCATCAATCAACATCTTGTGAAGCCAAAAGCTGCATGTTTGTAGGTAACAAATTCATAATTAAGCCTTTTTTTGTTTTGTTTTTTAACGGCAAACCATTGTTTCTTGCCAAAATATGTAGTATTTAGTCTTTTATCCATAATAATGCATCCTCCAGTGAAAAAGTCCATCTCATGTTGTCTTTTCACATCAAAATATTTGTTTTGGACTGTTTCTGTTTGTAAACAGTGCTTGATCTGTGCATATTGCTCTCCTGATTCAGACCGGATGACTTTTTCACTAGAAACAACAGTTTGACGTTATAATAAACGTGAAGTGATGGATTTGTTTCTTACAAACACACAGCTTTTTGCTTCACAAGATGTTAATTGATGGACTGGAGTGATGTGGATTACCTTTAGATTGTGATGTTTTTATCAGCTGTTTAGACTCTCATTCTGACGGCACCCATTCACTGAAGAGGATCCACTGGTGAGCAAGTGATGCAATGCTACATTTCTCCAAATCTGAAGAACAAAACAAACTCTAGGGCCCTATGAGTCAGTCCTTTTAATTTTGTTCTTTTTTTTCAAAAATTACATTTTATTAACTAAAAAAGAAAAGTCTAATTAATTAAAATTTTGAAACTTATGCAATTTAACATCAGTTTATTACAAGTTTAACACAAATTATGTTTAGGGCCCTATAAAAAAAATGTTTTATTTCATTGTTACCAAATTTTGCTTAAGCATGTCTGATTATTTGAATGCATAAGAACAACTTAATTTATTCAAGTTTATGATACAGTTTATTCAAGTTTTTTTTTACAATATTTGTACAATATTTACTTTTTTCAGGTTGTCAAATGGAGTAAAATATTAATTTAATTTATCTTTTAATGAAATGAAAATTAAACAAACTTTATTTTTGGCGAACAAAGTTACTATTAAAATTAAAACATGAAAGGAATATTGTGTGATGATTCCTTAATAATAAAAAAAAAAAAAGTTGTAGTAGTTTCTACTTAACAATAGTAATATGTCGTCAAGTTAAACCAAACTTTTATTTGACAGGTTGCTGTGAATACCTTTAGATTTCTGTGTGTATATGATATGACCATAGTTTCTCTAAATGCTCATGAAGAAACTTCAGAGCAGGAAATTTCGTTCATGTCCTCATTTGGCGAGACAACCGACACTGAAATCACCGTGAGCCTCACGTGCACTTCAGTCTGTGTGTAGTAAACGAAATTGTGCGTTTGTGCCATTCTCACACACACAGAAACATGCAGAACATGAACGATTCATATTTAAACAGTCTTTTTGCTTAATATTTAGAGATACTAGTCCAAATTAAAGACCTACTTTTGATTAATTCATCCAAACTTGGACAAATTCCATGACTTTCCGCATTATACAGTAAATTCTGTTTTTATGACTAGATTCCG
The DNA here is from genome assembly GCA_012976165.1 of Labeo catla. Classification (NCBI taxonomy): domain Eukaryota; kingdom Metazoa; phylum Chordata; class Actinopteri; order Cypriniformes; family Cyprinidae; genus Labeo; species Labeo catla. The sequence continues at coordinate 85,894 of VONZ01000185.1, read as the reverse complement.
TTTTTCAGTCTTCGTTTTCTGCATCGTGGAAATCATAAGGCCCTCAAACTCATCTACATCTTGGATGACCTGAGTGTGAACTCCTCCTTTAATGAACTTTAATGCACATCATGGAAATGCAAATACAAATTGCATTTGCAGTCACGTTTAAAATTTGGCTCCAATGTGCTTCCATAGACACACAGTTTATTTGTCTGATTTCTTCATGAACACATTCACAGAGGTGTGTCAACTGAATGCAACCTCTTTTCACAGCATTTATTAAATCTAATTAACCCTTAAAGTCAATTAAATCATGTCCACACCACTATCTGATATAACAATCTTTGATATATTTAAATTGAGTTTCTGCTCACTTTTGCCCAGGATTATTGTCCTGTTCATGCTCAAAGCAAATTATATAACTTTTAGTGCTTGCTAGGAAAAAAACATAGCTTTTTAAAGCCCTCTGTGCACTTTCCCCATAGAGTTAATTTATAACTACAATACTGTAAATGTGGTAATTTTTTATTTGTTATTATCTGTGTTAAAGCTTTGTTTGCATTGACCCCTGGGTCATTCTTTTTAAAGCCATAAAATCCCGTTGGGTTCCAAATGGGGAATTATTTTTGTTTCTTTCTGTTGTTGCTCCACCTTCAAGCCTACATTTGTAAATGACAGCTTTTTCTTTCGGGCTGAAGTTCTTGTCTTTGTCTCTCTCTCTCACTCTCTCCCTCTCTCTCACACACACACACGCACGCACGCACACACACACACACACACACACACACACACACACACACACACGCACACACACACTCATCTCTGCTCCTGCCCCTATAAAACAAACAGCTCGGAGCCCCGCAGCTGGTGATCACCTTGGCAACGGCGGATCGAGAAAGAAGCCGCTTGCTACTTTTTTTAAAGTCTGTCTTTGTGAAGGACCTGCAACGCTGGAACTAGAGCACTTGAGCTCGCCACAGCGCCGGCTGATGAATGCTTATTTCATTTAGCACGGGAAGAAATGCAAATGTGCCACTTTTGACGTCCCCTCCTCCCCCCCGATGCTAAATCCTGTTCATATTACCGAACAACACAATTCACTTCATCACTCAAACTGTTTTCCCTGAAATTGGAAGCTGATACAAATTAGGTTAATGAATTCTATCTCATTTATTTATCGTTAAGACCTTTTACCCTGCTGTAGCCTGCTGTGGCGGTAGTTGTTGTTTTGTTGCTGCTTAATGTCAAATAATGATTGCAAATTTGATTTTATAGAAAACATCCCACTCAGAAGTGCTTTATGTAGTGTTTGAAATATGATCTTGTTTACACAGTTCTGGCAGCTCTTCAGAAAATCATTGTAGTTTTAGATTTAAGGTTCTGCATTAATGCAGACAAATTAATTGGATTAAAACTAGATGTTCTAGGAGGTTTCTAAATGTCTGGAGTGAAAATCTTCATTGTGTAAGTATCTGGTAAGAAATGTCTGATCTTTTAGAAGAGTCAAGTCACACCTCAAGACACGATTTAACAAATCCTTCATGTTCTGCTTAGTTTTCTGTACTGGAACTGCTTTATTAAACACCACTCATGAAACTGATGTATTTTCATCTTCACAGATTCCAGACCGCCTCCAGCGAACGCTGCTGCGCCGTATCCCAGGTGAGATGTTTTCTCTTTACTCACGGTCACATACTGTATTTTTTTGGTCCTCAAGGTTACAGTACACCTGTGACACTTCATTTCCAGCTTGTCTAGGTTATATGTCTCTACAAGCATTCTAGGGCTGAAACGTCTATTCTACATTATCGTCATATTAAAAAAAGTTGACAAATGTTGTTGTCAAGTAGTCGTTTGATCTCATAAAGTAAGGACCTGCAATAATGCACTTTGACCAGTGTGGTGCTGTAGCGCAAAAGTGTAATTCAGATCTCCCACATGCAGTCCAATAGAAGATGTGCAAATGAACCCAAACAAGTAGAGTGTGGGAAATCTTTACAAAACTACAAACAAAAAAATGCTGTTATGTGTAAAGGCCACAATATATTCATGGCAAAGTTCATTTTTGTTCTTCTGTTAAGGGTTAAAAAAAAAAATTATGCAAAAAAATAAAAGTTTGATATGTTGTTGGACATCTCAGTGCTGCCAAGGGCGACATTTAGATGAATCTGTACATATATGCTGCACACTTTCCTCTAAATAACAAAATGTGACCCTGGACCACAAAACCAGTCATAAGGGTCAGTTTTTTGACATAGAGATTCATACATCTAAAAAGCTGAATAAATAAGCTTTCCACTGTTTCTATGGTTTGTTAGGGAAGAACAATATTTGGCTGGGATACAACCATTTGAAAATCTGTAATCTGAGGGTGCAAAAAAAATTTTAATATTGAGAAAATCACCTTTAAGGTTGTCAGAAGTTCTTAGCAATGCATATTACTAATCAGAAATTAAAATTGTTGATATTGACGGTAGGAAATTTACAAAATATCTTCATGGAACATGATCCTTCCTTGATATCCTAATGATTTTTGGCATAAAAGTAAAATTTATAATTTTGACCCATACAATGTATTGTTGGCTATTGCTACAAATATATACAGAGTCATAAATGTACACGACAACAATGACAGCGTGGAAAATCAGTGGTGCACGCTGTAGCCTGTATCATTTCGTATTAAACCACAAATGAAACTATGAACGCGTGTCAGATCCACGTTCAGCAGAGGCAGCTCTTAAAGTAATAGCAGCCAAATAAGCGAATAACCACGCTACTGTGATGTCTGTTAATCAAAGAACAAAAGAAAATAGGATCAATAGCTTTTGTAACTTTTTCAGGATTCATCTATATTTAATTTAGAATATAGTGTTTAATAACTTTCTGTATTTCTGTATATTTCAGCAAGCAGGAGTAAATATGAAGTAAATGACATTTATTATAATTGGTGTATGTGAAGATTAAGTCCAATAAATTTTGAAATTTGATAGCTTTCAATACTAAATACTAAGTTTAATGAACTTCAGAACCTGAATAATTAGGGTTTGCGTGGGTCCTTAAGAAGTCTTAACATATTAAATGTAGTTGGATCAAATTTAAGGCTATAAAAAGTCTTACATGCCTTAAATGCTACAAAAAAGTCGTAATTATGTCGACGCTGATAGCCTTGTGGTTAGTGCATCGAAATACAGCGTAACTGTGCCCACGGCGACCCGAGTTCAATTCCCGTCTCGAGGTCCTTTGCTGATCCTGCTCCCCTCTCTCCTCCCACTACTTTCCTGTCATCTCTCAATTGTCCTATCTACAAAAATGCACAAAAGGCTATTAAAAAAAAACTAAAATAAAAAAAATTCTGTAAAGCTGCTTTGCAGCCATAATGGGAAATTGTAATTGTAATGTGAAATGCGCTATACAAATAAGCTTGAGTTGAATGTTTCAAAGTCAAAACGTAGTGTGGATGTTGAATGCTTCTCTGAAGGGAACCATCTGTGTTCATAAAAGTACCGATGGCACTTACATTTCATCTTATCTATATTTAATGCATGATAAAGTAGCATTTAAGCACAGCCTTCACCGGGGAAACTGCTATATTTCTGTCGTTCTAAAAGCGCCACCTGCTGGCAGATAATGAATGTGCATTTTCAATAAGGCTAATGCGAAAATTGTCCCACACACAGTTGTCAGTGTGAACCAGTGGATCGATAAGAAGTTTATATGCTTTCTAAAAACTGAAACAATTAAGACCATAAGATACATTTGTGACCCTGGACCACTAAACCAGTCACGAGTAGCATGTGTATTTTTGTAGCAAATTGTACCAAAACTTGTTGTATGGGTCAAAATTGATATCTCGTTTATGCCAAAAATCATTAGGATATTAAGTAAAGATGTTCTATGGAGATATTTTGTAAATTTCCTATCGTAAATGTATCAGACTTTATTTTTGATTAGTAATATGCATTGCTAGGATCTTCATTTGAACAACTTTAAAGGTGATGATTTTTTTTTTTTTTTGCACCCTCAGATTCAAGATTTCCAAATAATATTCTCATATCCTAACAAATCATACATCCGTGGAAAGCATATTTCTTCAGCTGTCATATGACATAATCGTCTCAATTTAAAAAAAATGGACCCTTATGACTGGTTTTGTGGTTCGGGGTCACATTTGTATATTTTAAATTAATATAATAGATACTTTTGACTCGTCCCTTTTTTTAAAAGATATGGTTTAAAGGGTGAAATGTGAAGTTTATCACTTTATGTAACTTTGTTTTTATGAAAACCTGGTTTTATAGTCATTTTACTGTTTAACACGTTACCATAGACATCACTCAACCCTGCTCACATGGTGTTCATTTTATTTGTGCAGCTCTTGAAAATTAGATTTTTAAAAAACCCTGCAGATACCCTGGAATATTTGATCAAAGCCTTGACGATTAGTCAATCAGTCGTTCTAATAATCATTAGATTATCATTTGTTGCAGCCCTGAAATGACTGAACAGACTCCGTTTACCTTTCGTCTCCCGGTGTTAGCGGTCTTCCTGTGTAGGATACGAGTTATTGATGTTCTTCCTGGGGGGGCCGGACTGAATTAGTTTCTCTGCGCGCTAAACAAATGTTCTCCTAAAGAGGTTTGCAGGGCTTAATGAGGCAGCACTAATGCGGTTGCGCTTCACCGTCTCTTGTGCGCAGGGGCCACTGGGGGCCGCACAGAGCCGCCATTGATTCTGGCTCCAGACCACTTCAGCGACTAATCAGCTTCTTTTGGTTCAACTTTTAAGGCCCGGCAGCCCATTGTGGCCCTGCGTCACCTTAGGTCAGTAGTTATTAGAGCAGAGTTTCTTTAACCGTTCGGGACGGAGCCGAATGAAACGCACAAGGAACCTGGAGGAGGGATTATGGATTCCTCAGGAAGATTGTGAGCTGCGTCAGTAATGAGGGATGCTGATGTCCGGCTCTCTTCTCTGGAGAACTGTACATGTTTTGGGAGGCGTGGGTAGGTGAGCTGGTTTACGGTCGAGCGTAGGTTACAGCTGTGTTATTTGTAGCATTCTGGGGAATTTAGACTAGTTTTGGTGGCGATGAGTGAAGTGGGAATCGAGGAATGAGCTGGCCTTTGCATTTCAAAGACACTTCAGCTCAAATCTCATTATTTGTGCTGCCGGATTTGAGATTTTTGTGCTTTCAAATGAAAGATTAAGGTTTCTGTGATCTTGGAAAACCAAGAAATATCAGGGAATGGTAAAAATGTGACCATCAAACCTTAAGTCATGAAAAATAATAAAATTGTGGGAATATTTATAGTTAAATATAGGTTGGGAAGATTTTGTAATGATTTTAAAATAAGTCTCTTCTGTTAAAAAAAAATAAATACAGTAAAAACAATGAAATATTATTACAACTTAAAATTGCTGTTTTTATGCAAGTATATTATAAAATGTAATTTATTGCTGTGATGTAAAGCTGAATTTTCAGCATCATTACTCAGTCTTCAGTGTCACATGATCCTTCAGAAATATGCTGATTTGCTGTTCAAGAAACATTTCTGATTATCAATGATGAAAACAGTTGCTTCATATTTTTGTGGTAACCGTGATACAATTGTTTCAAAGATCCTTGAACAGAACGTTCACATTTATTTGAAACATTCTAAATGGAACATCTTTTATAACATTGTAAATTTACGGTCAGTTTTGATCTGTTTCATGTATACCTGCTGAATAAATGTTTTTTTTTTGTTTTTTTTGTTTTTTTTGTTATACATATAAATATTGGATGGAAATTTTGAGCACAGTTTCTATTTATTTATTTATTTAAATACTTACAAATGACTGGAATTAATCGTTATATGTGTGTGTGTATATATATATATATATATATATATATATATGTATATGTATATGTATATGTATGTATATATGTGTGTGTGTGTATAATTTTATAATTAATTCTAATTGCACTTTTCTTTTTTTCTTTTTTTTTTTTTGGCTGCTTGCTCAGTTTGTGGTTCTTATGAAGCTTGTTAAAAAGACTTTTTTTTTTCTCCGTTCTGTTTGAGTGTTTAAAGTGACTATTGTGTTTTGCCCTTAATCTTCACAGGTTTCAGCAAGGATCTCACGGCTGGGATCGGGCCATGCAATCCCAGAGCTCCGCGTACCAGCAGAACCAGCAGAGAGGACGAGGAGGATGGAGACCCCCTCACAATCAGCAGGACAGCCGCAGAGGAGGACCTCAGCAGGTCTGACCGCCTCCTGATCATTTCTTTGAAAACATGCAGGTGTACAATCTCATGCTTATGGAAAGCTCTGCTTGTCTTTCAGGGGTTTGGACAGGGTTATGCTTTGCCTCCACCATCGCGGCGCTACAACTGGAGCTGAACTCTCAGCCTTACGTGAAAGAAGACGGCTTCTTGTTTTCTATTCCGAGCAAACATTGTCTTTTTTGGCCTGTTGATTTGTAAAGGTTTTTTTTCCTGTTTTACTGACAAAATGTTCTTATGTACTGATTTTTAAGAATAAGCCTGTGTAAAACTTATGAAATACACATAAGAGACAAGACTGCTGAGTTCGAGCTATTATTTTGTGTGTTTGTTTGCGTGTTTTATTAGGACTTCATTAGATTTCTTTTAATGCAGATCTGTTTACAAACTCCTAATTCATAGCTGTGGTAAGCTGAGTCAGTGTGTAGTGTATTTTAATCTTTAAATGAATATTCATAGCTTTTCTCTTGCCAATTATAGATGCAGATGGACATTTTGAGAGTCTGTTTAAAATGAGTCTTGAATTAATTAATGGATTAAACAGTAATAATACAGAGTTGTCTGGAATGTGTGAAAATGACCAACATGTTAAAGTAAATCTGCCTATCTTTTTTAACTTTCGTTTCGTTTTATTTTTGACTTATTAGATTTTTTTTTCCAAATCAAATTAAATAAGATTAAGTAACCCGAAAATAAAGCTCAATATACATAATTTGAGAAACAAACGTTAATTGTCTCTAATTAAATGTTTCGTAAAAAATGCATTTCATGAACAGTAAAAAAAATGTGGCTTTTCAGTTGAAGTTGAGAAAAAAATGAGAATGACTTTGCTCTCAATAGCAAATAAAAATACGAAAACATATTTGTGTTGAGGTACGGAAAATATATATTTTATCTAAATCGCCACAAGCAGATAAGCTCTTTAATATGAGTTTTTACACAATTTAAATTAGTGTAGTGTATAAACAATTTTCTCTCAGAAATGCTCATTTTCATAATTAATTACAAAGAAACATTAGCAACACTGAATTAACATGAAATTTTAAAGCAGAAAAAGTGAAAATGTTTTATTTACAACTTTCAGCGTATTTTTAGCGCATCCATTGAGATTTCCTTGGTATGATTTTTTTTTTTTTAATTAGCGTGCTTTAAATAATGCTGTTAGTATTTTTCTGTTTAGCTATAGTATTTTATCCTATAACGCAGAATGATGAGAACAATTGCTGTTCGATTTGCTATAAAACTTTTTGAGGGGGAAAAAAGGATTTAACATTGATTTCACGTGGTTTTTCATATTTGCAGCACTCATATTTATTTTGTTTCCTTTTAAACTTACAAAAGACTTCAAGAAAGCATTCTTTGTCCAGTGTTAGATATGTACACGAAACATTTCTTCATCTACAGCTTGTATTTTACAAAGCAACAAAACCGATGTCGGATTAATGGCATCACGCTAGACTAGTCTTCATCACACACTCTTCATCCGCACGAAAGATTTTCATTCAATAATGATTTAAAGTTACAATCCATACAATTGAGTGAGCATTCGCTGCATCAGACGAATGTTGTTTTTAAAAAATGAGTTTTAAAAAAGTTCCTCGTGGAAATTATGTGGTAAAAATGCTCGCCGGCTCAAGTAATCACCATGTTCTGCCGTACAGCAGGTTGGAGCTCACCATGCCGCTCGTGTACTCGATGAGCGCGGCGTCAGTCTGAGAGAGGCTGTTCATCAGAGGAGGACTGGGCGACATTTCCTCCAGATCCTCGGCTGAAGCTAAAGTCTCGCTTCCTAGCACGTTCTGCACCTGCTGATGGACCGACGTCGGCGTGCTGGAGCCGTTCTGACACGGTTTACCGTCCTTTACCAGCACCGGCACGGCTACGCGTCTCGGCGACTGTTGAGCGCACAGGTTTCCGCTGTCCTGCTGCTGCTGCGACGCTTTATCCTTCGCCTGGCGTTTCATTTTATACCGGTGATTCTGGAACCAGATCTTGACCTGAGTCGGGGTCAGATGAATCATGCTGGCCAAATGTTCCCTCTCCGGTGCCGACAGATACTTCTGCTGCTTAAACCGCCGCTCCAACTCGTACACCTGCGCTTGAGAGAAGAGTACTCGCCGTTTCCTTCGGGGTGCCGCGTGTAAAGTCACCATAGATTTACTTGCATCCATTCCCGGTAATGTTCCCATGTTCATGCCCGCCGATGGACCCATAAACCTGGAGACTGCAGAGAACAAGAAAATTAATAGACTGTTAACATCTGCGCCTTTATTTGAAACCTTAAGTAGTGTTTTGAAGCCTAACACTGTTAAATGATTTTTCAAAGTTGTAAAAATCAAGATTATTCGAATATGTTTTACAAGAAAATACTTAAGCCTTTCCTCAAGGTTTCACGTTTAATTTGATGTTGCTTGCCGTTTATTTGTAACCATAAAGCACAAAACCAGCCATAAGGGTCAATTTTTTTTAAATTGAGATTTATAGTTCATCTGATAAGCTTTCGGTTTGTTAGGACAATATTTGGCAGATAAACAACTATTTGAAAATCTAGAACCTGAGGGTGCAAAAAATCTAAATATTGAGAAAATCGCCTTTAAAGTTGTCCAAACGAAGTTCTTAGCGATGCATATTACTAATCAAAAATTTCATTTTGATATATTTAACGTAGGTAATGTACAAAATGTCTTCATGGAACATGATCTTTACTTAATATCTTAATGATTTTTGGCATCAAAGAAAAATAGATAACTTTGACCCACACAATGTATTTTTAGCTATTGCTACAAATATACCCGTGCTACTTATGACTGGTTTTGTGGTCCAGAGTCAAATTTGTAAAATTTACTACCAATTTCTGAGCGAAGAGTGTTTCTGAAATGTATTTTAATTGTAGCTTTTTGGTATGAAACTAAAATTAATTTCATGTAATATAAAATAAGTATAATTATATTAGATTTATAGCCTATAGCATTATTTACATTTTTTACGGAAAAAAATAAGTACAAAACGTCCACATAGGCCTAAATAAAATCGAATAAAAATAAGAATTAAACTAATAAAATGATAAATGCAAAGCCGTAAATAGGAAATAATGAAACGAAATTCTATCAACCCTAAAATAAAATTGTTGTAGAGTTTAATTTGAAATCATTTTACTCAAAAATTGCTACATTTGTCAACTTGAAAAAAAGGCAAGTAACGTTGAAATAAGCAAAATATAGACGTACAAAGACTGAAATAAACGAGTACGTTGTTGTAAAACGTACTAAATTTTGTTTTATTTACTAATTCTTTTTTTTTTTACATATTTATATTAATATTTAATGCACAGATTTCTGGCGTGTATGCAATGGACTTGCATTATTTAAAGCATTTAGCCTAAATAAAAAGAAACATTCAGGACAAACTCCATAAGCCTAGATATGACAGCTTGACAGTGTGTAAACAAACGGCTGATTGATTTCTTTGAAAACGAGAGAATCGAAGAAATATATGCGGTTCCAAATGGCAAAAGCCTTAATAACATGGCATTTTTAGATGCATATCTTTCAGTTAAGGCATAAGGGATGATTTTGTTCGTCGGACTCACTTGTTGGGTATCTCGGCTCCGGGTTCGAGCCGTACCAAGCCGTGGCCGTCGCGCCATTCCTCATGCTCTCCTGGTAGGACGGCAGGTCTCCCATGGTGCCGATAGTTCCGTTGCAGTATCCTCCCATGGCGCTGTGCGAGAACTGCGAGTGCGGCATGTGGTAGGTATTATGGCTCATGCTGTGCTGCTGCAGGTTCGCCTGAGACACCTGAGTCTGTCTGTACAGAGGAGACGCCAGGCTCGCGCTGCTCTCCATGGCTGCAAACTTCTTGAAGGTCTCCTCGATCGGGCTCAAAATATCGCTCACTGAGAAAGGCGTTGAGTGTTTGGGGCTCAAGGACATGGTTCAGCCCGCGAGCGAGTTTGCTGAAGCTGCCACAAGCCCGTGGATATGCGCGCCGACCGCCAGACGCCAAGTGTCCGCCGTGCGTAACCGCGTTTGCTGAGGTCCGAATGCGCGCCCTGGAGAAAGAGGCGAGTCCTGGACGCTCTTATTTCTGCCTTATTCCCGTCAGACTGCGGGTTTACGACAAACACGGGGGGCGGAGCAACGAGCCAAACGAGCCATTGACATCCTCGTAATTGAAGAAAATACTCACGGAGCAAAAGATACGCAAAGAATGCCATCAGAACGGCTCCGCTCGCAAATTTGTATCATTTTGAGCTTCCAAGTGGCGTCAGCTTTTTTACATCAATCTATCTAAGCTTTCGCATTATGATAAGTGGCGCTCACAATCTGAATTCTCCTCCAAACATCGGAGATTTCTTTTTGTACCAACTTGAGAGCTCGGTTTGACATGCAATGCGTCAGAATTGGACGCTCAGGTTGTACAATTTCACTTCTGATGACAGTTTACGCTAAAATCACAAGGATGTGATATTTATTTGGTTTGAAATTACGGCAGCAACTATCAGTATGAGCTACAATTCATCTTCGTATTCAACTGTGAAAAATAAACTCTAAACTAATGTATACACAACTATGAAATCATTTTAAACGTTCTAAAACAATCCTTATAATCCTTGTATATTATACTCGCGTATTTGGTTTTATATTACAAGATCGTGTAACACATTTAAAACGTGGCTAGAGATGTCAAATGCAAACTGAGGATCCTTTAACCCTGTAGAATATGAAGTCAGAGGGCATGGCCAAAACCACAAAACACAGCCGTGTGTTTCCAGCTCCACAGTCCGCAGAGAGCAACGTGCAACTAAAAAAGCGAAGGAAAAGTTTCTAAATAGCGAATATTCGTTTATTTCCTGCATTCGTTGCCTTGGATTTCGCAGGGGTCAAAGGCAGAGGTTCAAAATGAAAGCGCACACCAGGTAATATATATAATTAAAGGTAATATAATTAAATAAGAAATGGTCTGGACGAAAACACAGAAGCAAGCATGTCAGAATTTTGTTTATTCGAATTCCTTCGTGATAATTACATCTGATCTTGTTTTTTTGTTTGATAAGGTATTAACATTGCACGTTTTGTGATTCAAATTAGTGGAAGAGGATTGAGCGTTGACGATTAAACCTGAACGTTTTTAACGAACGAATGTTTATTTGGCCATGTAATCTACATATTAAGCAAGCACGATAAAAAGAAAAGGATATATTTCGTTTATTCAGCCACAACGTTGAGAATGCAAAACAAAAAAAAAGCATGTTTAAAACGCCACCCCAAATACAAGTCCGGAAACAGTTGCGTTATATCCATAATGTCACCAAACATTTGGAAAGGTCAGGAGCGCATGGCGCGCACACGAGTTATCTACATTTTTAAACACACGCAGACCTGGAAGGACTTAATTTTAGTTGCGTTTGACTGGATTTGTGCAATTTTAGCATACCTTCCAACACAACAGAGAACGCCATTAATTGCTTGCGTAAAACACGACGAGAAGAAACAAAATCACAAGAATTTATTGCCTATATTAGTGCTCTGTTATTGTTGTTTGTTGTTTATAGTTATGTTTTTGAATGCCTTAATATTTTAAAAGATGTAAAACATGACTGTTCTTATCACAAAAATACGCGTTTTCTTTGCGTCATTAAATCATAAATCGGCCGTTGAAAATGTGTGTATGAGAGGTCCAAATTGTAAAGCAGAAATCGACTTTTCTTTGTTTAATCCGCTTTATTTTATCCTCCAAAGGCTTGTGCACGGTGAATCTCCAGGTGTACATGTGGCACCGTGGCGCTCTTGAGGACGCATTCCAGCCTGTGATGAGGTGAAAGGTCCAACGCAAGTGACAGAGCACTTAAACAGCCTTTCTTCTGCTGCCTCCCGCAATTAATGTTATTGAAGGATTGAAATGATGCTAATAGTTAGGCGGAAAGCCGCTGGCAGTGTGGAAGCACAGTTTGCCAGTGCATTTTAATAATCGCGTTTATAAAAAAGTGTTAAGTTAAGGAGAATTCCCTGCAGTGATTTCAAATGAGGTAAGGTCTGAGTGAATGATAATAAAATCATTGGCCTTTGGAACTGTTTTAATGCCTATGCATATTTCTTTATGAGCTCCACGAATAGATTTGTGTGTCGTAATACATACTTGAACTGGGCATTAGGTCTATAGTTCGGTGCTTGTACGCGATTTTGTAGCTTATTGTAAAAATACTAAATATTGTACGTTATTTCTAGACGACTTTTCGTCATCATTAACTCAAACATGTTTTTTATTAAAATAAAATGTAAAGATGGAGCGCATGGCATGAATGCTTTGAAAAAAAAAAATCTTAAGGAATGGAAATGGGACACAATCTTTCAAACTTATATTTTTTACTATTTTACCTGATACCAAAATATGCCAAAAGAGGACTTTTATCTTATCACTTCCTTGCAGTTTGGGAAAGAGGCCATTTGAAAGTTTAAAGCTCGTTCTTATTTTTTTTTTCGTTTTGTTTTGTTTACTTTGTCGCTAACAAATTACAAAGGTTGTTAGTTAACATTAAATGTAGGCTATTTGCTAAAAACTAGGCCTAAAGAAGAGCTATTCATTGCTCGTAATAGTGTACGGTGCATGTTTATTACGTTATTTTACATCTAAAATCTATAAAACATGCCATAGACTCAGATATAGAAGTATATAAGCTATAATATGTACAAATTATAAATTATATAATTTATTTGCAAATATACAAATAATTTATAATTTGTGTAATATAGTCAACAAACAAAGCAACTCCCCTGTAACGTTGTTTTAGAATATCTCGATATCACCAGTATTACCTTAAAGAATTAGGGTGATTATTTTTATTAAAAATGCATAAAACTCCACTCTGATGTTTCAGGTAAAAAATGAAGACCCGTGTTAAATAAATACGTCTTCTGTCCATATATAGGCTATACTGCTTAAAGAATACGTATTTTTATTTTATTCATGGTAGAGAAAAAAAAAAGGTTCATGGCTTAATCATATTTATGCTTATAAATCAAATAATACACAATATGATGTTTTGATGAATCATATAGCTTTCAGTAACGATGTGATTGTAGCCTCTTTGAATTTAAGCATCTGAGACTTGAATTAGAAACTAACATTTTATGAAATCTTACTGAGCAAGAAGAAGGTTGCAGATGCACCGCACATCGAAACACTAAACTGTAAAAACCTTTTCGACACTTTCAGGATTTTATATAAAAGACTACTGATTTAAATATATTGTTGCATGGGAAAAGAATGTGCGATTGTGGTTATGAATTCCTATGTGATAAGTATAATATGTGATAATTATTTTTTAATAACGCTTTCATTGTATTTTTCTTGCGATATTTGTTTCACAAGTTAAATAATTTCGTAATATTGTGATATAAGATTGTTGTGCAATATATTATCTCCTCTAATATAACTTGGAGTAAAAGCTTTGATGCAATTTTATCCAACCGTTGTCCTTAAATGTATCAAATATTTGATAAAGAAATTCCACAATATATATAAGATCGCTTACAAATGAATCTAAGCAAACATTTTTTTCCTAGTGCAAATATATCCGAAACAAAACGCAGGGTTTTTAGGCCATGTTCTCTGTTGAATTCACGTCTGACCTCTAATCTCCTCCCCCTCTTCAGCTGAGCTTTCCATCGGTTCTTTCTCACATACCTACCCACCTTCTCTCCCTCTCTTTGTCCTTCCTCTTCCCCCTTACCTAAAGCAGCAAATCTCTCATGCTCTCTCTCTTTCTCTCTGTCGGGTTTAAATGAGATGAGCAGTAGGCCAGGCAGCTGAGCTCCTGCAGCATTTGAAGAGGCGACCCACTCTGCCCACTTTAAAGACTCGGTTCAGACCACCTGGCATCCCCGCAGCTGACCCACATCACCCCATCAAACCAGTCCCTGGATAGAGGATTTTTTTTTTTTTTTTTAAGTTTTGCAGTCAATATAATTAGCTTTATATATATTCAAAAGGGAGTATAGAAGTCTATGTCCTCATTTTGATGAGACTTAGTATACAGTATGTTTTGACAATATTGAATGCTAATGAGTTATACAAAGTATGACATGCAGATAGATAGATAGATATTACAGCGCATTTGTGCGTCATAGGTCATATTTCCATGTTGTTTTTTGCTGTAAATTGTTGTTTTTAAAAATAAAGCCTATTTATGCATCTGTGTCAACACTTCACTGCGATGAAGGATGTCAGGACGAAGTGACATTTGTTTCTTCCTTGATATTTGCTGAAGTAAGCAGATGTTTTGTGAAGATGTTTGTCTGCAGAAGAGCCCTCGAGAAAGCTTAGAGCACTCAGGTACATCCACGCACAACCAAATGACATCTGACTTTACGTGGAGACGTTCAGGTTCAGCAAACACAGGCATACAAAAAGAAGTTCTGGATCAGCAAAATCACCAAATCTCTCCCACTGCCATCACTTCAAAACACGTGACTCAGAAACAGGCACCGGCCAAAAAACATCACATGCGAATTCTGAGTTTAACGCCAGGGTCTGAATGAGATGTTCAACATAAAATCAAAATAACGGTTCCAGTAAGGGTTTTATATAACGCTACAATAGAAGAACCAATTTTGGTTCCTCAAAGAACAGTGCTTTTTAATAAACATCTTCTGTGCAATGGAAAGGTTCCATGTATGTTAAATTTTCTTCATGGAACCATTGATGCCATTAAAGAACGTTTAACAGATTTATAGGTATTGAACCATGTGATTAAACAGCAACTAACAGCATCAATTAGTGAGTCTTCTACACACCTGAACGGATTTCTGGTTGTGTTTAAGTTATTAAAAGTGATTTAACCTTCAAAGCGCACATCTACACATGTATCTTCTCCATTTGAAACACTATGAACACAAAACTGTTCTGGAATGTCGCCACCTCCAGGCCAAAAAAATAGAACGTTTAGAATGTTCAGTATTCCATTTACTTTTAAAGCAACTTTAAAATTTAGAGATTTTCAAAACTAGATACAAAAAATGCTTCTGTTTTGGAACGGAAATTTAAAAAAAAAAAAGGTTGCCTAAAAATATATCTGAACGTTTGCGACGTTCGACCGTCGCCGTGACGTCATATCCTTCCCATAATTCTAAAACAGTGAG
Source organism: Labeo catla (assembly GCA_012976165.1). Classification (NCBI taxonomy): domain Eukaryota; kingdom Metazoa; phylum Chordata; class Actinopteri; order Cypriniformes; family Cyprinidae; genus Labeo; species Labeo catla. The sequence continues at coordinate 70,509 of VONZ01000185.1, read as the reverse complement.
CTCTTTAAAATAAAAACAAAAGTAAATGAGGAGTTCAGTGGACAGTGGTTCGTGGTGGCAGGTGAAAATGATCAATACTAAAAAACAAACCTGAGTTTCATGAAGAGATCAACCGAGGCAAGGTCAGTTTATTGGGATAACATGGGATGTCAACTTTGAAATCGGAGTATTTTACCATATAAACTTTTCAAAGGTAATCTTTGAATTCATCTTTGTATGACTTAGGCCTGGTCTCACAGACAAAGCTTAGAATAAGCCAGGATTAGGCCATAGTTCAATTAGGACATTTAAGTAATTTTTTAAACATGCCTTAGAAAAAAAAAATACTGTTCTGCATTTTGAGACAAAACATATTTTAAAATCAAGCAGTGCCAGTTTCTTTCAGATGAAACAGCTCAGATTTACATTTTAGTCTGGGACTAGGTTTAAGCCTTGGCTATTACATAAAGTAGCATTACGCTGTACAGTTAAAAATGCATTTAATGCCATCAAATTCTTATTACCTTTGTTTAATTAACTTAGTTATGCTATTTAATTATCTTTATTTATAATACGCTTGTCCACTTCGTAATTTAGTCCAGAGGGGGAACTTTGATCTTGAGTAGGCCGATGAGTCTCTACAGTCCAGTCCACTGTCACTTTTACAGCTTAAATGTCCACATGTGGATTTATAAGTGGATTCCCTTTTTAATATATGGTGGGTTGTAATTCTGTTCTGCTTTTGGCTGTAAGATCGTCTTTTGAATGCTTTGCATGATTGAATGCATTCTATGCTTAGGCTACAATAAGTTTATGTAAGAGGTAAGAAGAGTTGTTGTTTATTTTTCTGTTTGCAAAAACGAATCATGTCTGGTTTGGGGAGAAATTGAGTTACAAGCCGATCCTGTGTCGTTTATTGTTTGTGCGGCCTCAATAGTCAAAAATAACTACAAATCTAGTTTCTAGATTAAATCCTTATAAAATACAATGCTGCCACCAAGTGGTCATTGAAGAGAATGCAGTGTGTAATAGGCCCTCGTAATAGGCGCATTCACTAATTTGGTAGTTCGAGCTCAGATTATATTTCTTAGGTTATAATTTACGGTATCTTTTGTTTTTCTTTTTCTTTCCTTTTTTTTTTTTTTGGCTGTGTGGCTTAATGGAACGAACTAGGATTTCACTACTCCTATACTCTGCAAAAAAATCAACCAGCGCCACCGAAAGTGTTTAAAAAAATAGGCCTATGACAAAACAAAACTGACCCGTAGTAAATTCCACGTTTTTTAAACATGTAACATTTGATATATTTGAAAAAATGAAAATGAATTTGAAAACATTTTATTCTGAGCATTTTCTACTCGTTATCTCATTATTTGTTTAGTAGGCCGATGGGTTTAGACGCCTTTGTAACTTGTCCGAGTGTTTGTGAAGCGGCTTAAATCCGCTCTGAAAACACAGAAAGTCCAGAAAAACATGCGAATCAACTTATTTTATGTGGTAAGAAAAAAGTGGACGTGAAAATCATTTCTGGGAGCAAGTAGGCCTTTTAATTTATTGAAAAAGTAATTTTTCGACTCTGTCAAAAGGTGACGGAAAGATAAGATACACAAACGCATTTGACACTATTATAAAAATATGAATGACTTTTAAAATATTTTAAATTTATTTTTGTTATTTTTTATTCATTATTTTGGAAACAAACTGTAGCCGGAAAAAAGGCAGATTTAATCACCAAATAATGGCGAGGACGCGCTTGGTTATTTACACAAATGCGCAAATCTTTATAATTATATACACTCGCACACATCAATTTTGCGTGATTTTCAGGAAATAAATGTTTATTACAGGTTAGTCAAAATAATTAATTTCAGTATACAAACAAAACAGGAAACAAGGAAACAGGAAAAAAAAAGTTCTGAAACCGAAACTAATTAGTTTCTTAAACATTATCACATTGTCAGTAACCTACTTGTCGTAATCTTGCTGCATTTGAACAAAAAGTGACATATTTGACCGTTAAACATGAATGAAATATCCTCATCAATACACTGTAAAAAGCATAAATATATCTACAAACAACACTTTTACAAGATGGTGATGTCCCAGGGTGTAAGTATTAAAGTTTTATCGACAATAAACCAACGTGGGGAAAACATAAAGAGCACATTTAAAAAGCTATTTCCACTTTGTAGAAAGTTCTGTTGCGTAAAAACTCTCCATGATGCTCTTCACCAGGACCAAGGCTGCATGTGGCCCAGATGACTGACAGATGTCAGATGTGTCATGATGCTGGAGCAGACATTATGACTGTGTTGAATTTGAGGAAATTGCTTCATATTAAAGGCACTATATGGTGCGACTGCTGGAAGAGTAGCAGTCATGTCCTGAGGACTGAGAACATGACACGGTCTTCCGTCCCGCACCAGGACAGGAATAGAAACCCGGCGCGGAGAGAGCAGATACGGGTCCATTCCTTTCTCAGCCCGGGCTCGTTTCACTTTGTACCGATGGTTCTGGAACCAAATCTTCACTTGCGTTGGAGTCAAATGTAAGATCTTGGCTAGATGTTCTCTCTCAGGCGCGGATAAGTATCTCTGTTGCCTGAAGCGTCTCTCCAATTCAAACGTTTGAGTCTTTGAAAACAGGATTCGTCTTTTGCGCTTTTTCCCAGAGTCCTCTGAACTTTCTCTGTCCCGATCAACAGACTCATCCGTGGACAGTTCTGGTGTTAAATCCTCTGGAGATGCTGATGGCACTGCTGAAAATTATTAAATGCCATTGTTAATGGAAAAAGGGCTACTAATATTTAAAACAGACCAACATGCACTTTTAAAAATAAGGTTCCGAAATGGAATTTTCGGATTTTTCAAAAATTTTCCGTTAATAATTCTTAAAAGAACAATATATTTTCAAAGTGTGAAGAATGTTTTAATCTAAAGAACATTTTTTTTCACTATAAAAAACGTTTATGTTCCAAAGTTGTTTCTTTATGGAACCATCGCTAAGTAACCTTTAGTCATTTTTAAGAGAGCAATTGCGTAAATGCGTAAAACTATAAACAAGATGAAAGCATTTCTTTAAATTCCGTAGAATTGTTTGCATTTTTTATTTATTTTGGTTCGAATTTTTTTAAAAAAGTTTTTAATATATTAAAGTAGCAAAACACCGACTTTAAGTGTTTATTAAAATAATTAAAATGCCTAAACTTACATGGATATTTGTGGGCGCACGGAGATCCGATCCAAAGCGCATCTCTAGAGGATGCGCGCTGCTGGTTTCCCGAAAGCCCTTCATCCGCCTCATCCTCAGTGTCTTCAGTCACCGATCCCTCATCGTTCGTATCCGGGAGGTCTAAAATATCGCGGACAGAGAATCCTGACTTGGAATTCTTTAGGGACATTTTCCAAACGTGAGAGTGAAATCTCTCCAAATGCGCTCTGGTAAGTTATAAATGAAGATCCGCCGGACTGGACAGCGCACACACACACGTATCACAGATGCTCCTCGGATGCTACAGTGCTTGACCGAACCAATCCATTAGTCTGGTCCATTTAAGGTCGGAGATGAGTGTTGGACCCGCAGGAAAGCGTCCAAAAAGGCCTTGATCGAGGGCGGATCTCTGGAGTCAAGTGCTGCGGGTGTGAAATAGTGAGTTGAGCTTCTATCAGCGGAGCATCAGAAATGCATGAGTGGGATGAGGTGACACGACTAAAACACGCAAAAGGGGGGAGAGAGACACCACCCGAACTCATTTACATATCAGAAGCGTCCGTGGCGCAAATGGAAACCCTTCGTTATAATTATCTTTAAAACACGCGTTTTACATTTGCAACACGTGATTGGTTGGAAACATAGTATGTTGTGGATGATGAGCCGTTTGCGTCGAAATGGGGTTGTTTAAAATGGCAAGTGCGCAAATTATGGAAACCTTTTGGGTCAATATTTTGCTTAGAGCTTAAGTCAAGTGCTAAATTCATCAAGCAAACCGACCCATATTTGACGACAAGTGCAGAATCCTGTTACTGGCCTCCTTCAGAATTCATGCTATATGCTGTAGGTCATTGATACTTAGTGTGGCGTTTAAAAGCTTTTCGTTAATGATGCATTCAGATGTTTGAAATTGATGGCTCAAGCGCTGCTACTTCACTGCATACTTGTTTTAAAATGATCACAACCTAATGCATTTATCTTAGTATTTTTAGACTACTGCATTACGTGTTTTTATTTTTATAAATTAATTCCGAATCTGTTGCAGATTTGTGGGGTTAAATTATTTATTTCTTTATATTTTATTTTTTAATTTTAGAAGTTATAGTGATTAGGATTAACGTAAGTTAATTGGGACATTTTTGGGAGTTATCTCAATGACAAAAAGTACCTAAACTGCCCTGAATTCACCCACTATTTTATTTAGAATTTATTTTATATTTGAAGAGTTCAGATGCAAACCCAGCTAAAAGCCATGTCGGTCAAAAATGAGATAATGATACTGAGTGAATGCTCTAGACACATAGTATACGTCCATCAAATACTTTTACTTAAAACTCGCTAAATTCCAGCCTCACATAGAAACCTATACAAAGTAGCCAGAAAGAAATGCTGATTTTAAAGAAATACGTCAGATGGATTTAGAGGCTTTTGCATCTGAACTCTTCATTTGTTCTATCAGATTTCTTTTCTAAATCATTTTAAACTTTTTTCCCCCGTTTTTTTCGACTTTGTATTTTTAGGTCCATATAAAATTGTTTTTAAAGACATTTCTATGCAAAAAAAAACAATTCGAGTAAAAGTACATCTAAGTCTTCACGAGTTTATGGTTATCGTTTTGGTTAGATAACTTTTACTTTGTAAAGTTATAAGTTATAGGCGACTCTGAACGCCTTATTTATTTATTTCTTCAGTATTATATGTCATCTGAAATGATTTGTGTGTCTCCGGTTGTCTTTCTGACAGTATATGTGATGTGAATGTTCAGCGGGCTCTGCGTGCGTCATGGGTGGTCGGACTGTGCAAACACATCTACAAACCAACAGCTAAGCTCTGGACAATAGACCAATGAAAGGCTCCCTCTGGAAGTTTTTGTGCTAGATCAGGTTTTGCATTTATTTGGGGCGCAGAAATAATGGTTGATTGACGCCCTCGCACAATACACCCAAACTGGTAAAATAAAAGTGAGCGCGCTCCTTGTTGTCATGGCATTCAACTGGCCTCAATGAACGATTCCTTCATTCATTCATTCATGTTTGGAGCTCCGACTGTCTTATAAAAACCAAATTAGACATTCATAGCGAAATATTTGAGAGTTTTCTCCAGCACTCTAGATATTATTCCCTGCGGTCATTGGTGTAATGAATAATACAGTTGAGATTGAAGATTCAGTGCTTTAAAAGGTTAATGCTTAATGTACACAGATCAAACTCTAAAGAAAAAGGCATGAATCAAATCTCAAGGATGTTTTAAGAAAGTTGTAATCTGAAGAAATAAGTGTCCTCTGAAATTCATGAGCGTTAAACAGCTGAAATAGCTGGATGCAATCTATTTATAAACTTTCTTTCAATGCGCACAGGTTTTGTACTGGAACTGATTGATCGCAGATATTGATGTGAGCGTATGCATCTCATTTTTGAGTGAAAAAAACCTCTTGGTGTAAAGACAGTACACTCTTAAAAATAAAGTTTACAAAGGGGTGTTTTTGCATTGATGCAATAGAAGAACAATGTTTTGTTCCCCACCGAACCTTTCAGTGAGAAGTTCTTAAAAGAACCATTTTAAAGAACATTTTAAAAATCTAAAGAACCTTTTTCAACTATAAAGAACTTTTCTGCATTTAAAAGGTTCCATGGATGTTCAAGATTTTTCATGGAACCTTCAATGCCAAAAAAGAACCTTTTTTTTTAAGAGTGCAGGTTTTAGTCCAGTGCGATGACATTAACGAGCATTTTCTGGAAAAAGAAATGCTCTTCGGGTCAAAATGACCGGTTGTTTTGTATAAGTGCGCCATCTAGTGGTTGAATGTAATTATAGTAACATCTGTAGCATTGCTCTAACAAGTTTGAGAATTAACTGTTGGTCTGTTGGTTACACAAGAGGTTTTCTAAAGAATTCAGAACAAACTATACTTCTATGGCATTAGACTGTAAATGTAATATCATTTTAGGTTGTTTATATAACTTATATGCAGTATATACAGTATTGCATACAGCATGTTAAAAGCATTTTGATATTTTCTTTTCATAAACTTTTGTTATTTGTACGCTTTTTGTCTAGATAGTTGTCTTACTGTCCTAGCTTGCTCAATAGCATCAGCAAGACACTGTTATAACTTGGTATGACTACTATAACAAATAATAGCCGTATTTATTTATTTCACAAAAAGGGACAGTGTACATTTAATCAACAATTATGAGTGTAAATGTACCGAAATTAGCCTGAAGGCTAGTTTTCATTGGTAGTCTCTTTACCAGATGTTATTATTAAAAACTAGAGAAAGAAAAGAAACAAAATAGAAAAACAATAACAATGAAATTCAACCAAAAATTATAAACGACTCTCTAAAATATAGTTAAACAACAAATTATACAAAATGACAAGAAAATAAAATATAGAAATAAGTCATAAAAAGCAGCTTATCAAGATAAATAAACAACATTAATGTTCACATTGTTGATTATGAAGAAAAAAAATGATTCATGTAATTAGTCCTTCTGATGTTTTGAAATATATTGTCTAGTTATTGTCTTTTAAGCAATAAGAACGTAGGCATAATGCATGTTTTGTTTCCCACAAAGTTACCACATTTAGGGTTTCATAGTAGCTTATAGTTACCAGCCTAATTTGGCAGGTATTTTCAGTTTTGGTGCTTTTATGGAATGCATGCTTTTTCTTTCTCATTGCCTCCCTCTTTTGGTGCAGTCTGGTATTTACAACCCACTAATGGGTTAAATTACATGAGTTGTGTTAATTAGGTGCTTCAAGTCACTGAGAGGCCTTTAAAAACCTTCACTTTGGTGCCTCCGATATTTAGAGGGAAACTGTGTTGTGTGAGTCAGTGAATGGCAGTACTGAAGGAGGACTGTGTGTTTATTGAGCAAGTGTTTATTAAAACAAAACGTTTTTTTTATTTTAAAAAAACAACAATGGTAGTTTGCTTTATTGACATGAAAATTATTTTACATTCATATTCTTAAAGCATCTGCATACAATTAAAACACTGCAGCGGACAAACAGTATTGTGTAAAAAACTATTAATAATAACTATAAAGAAAACAAATATAGTTGACATTGAAAGATAAAAAGGGTCGACGTTAAAGACTAAAAATGTATAGGTAAAATAAAGTTTTAAAAAAATGAAAATAGTAATAATTACAAAGAGCAATACTTCGAATCATGACATCAAATCAAGTTTTTTTTTTTAGCACACCACCTACTGGATAACATACTTTTTTAAAATTACTTAATTTGTGTGTTTTCTTGTTAATCAATTAATCAGACAAAATCAATAAATCAAATAAATCTAAATAAAGAAAACTCCACTGACCTAGATGTTTTAGCCCATATACGTGTCATATATTTCATATATGACGTCACATGTCATATATATATATATATTTTTATTTAATAAAATGTAAACTATAGTGTGCCAGTTAGTTTATTATTTTGTACAAAAAGCAATATGTGAACCTGGACCATAAAACCAGTCACAAGGATCTGTTTTTTTGAAACTGAAATGTATGCATAATCTGAAAGATGAATAAGCTTTCCATTAATGTATGGTTTGTTAGGACAATATTTGGCCGAGATACAACTATTTGAAAAGCTAGAATCAAAAATAGAAGCAAAAAAATCAGAATGTTAAGAAAAGTTGTCCAAATGAAGTTCTTAGCAATGCATATTACTAATCAAAAATTAAGTGTTGATATATTTATGGTAGGAAATGTAAAATATATTAATGGAACATGATCTTTACTTAACATCCTAATGATTTTTGACATAAAAGAAAAATCGATAATTTTGACCCATACAATGATTTTTTGGCTATTGCTACAAATATTGTGGTCGAGGGTCACATATATCCTGTGACAACAAAACAAATTCCTTGTATGCGTAAGCATACTAGGCAATAAAGCTGTTCTGATTCTGATTCTCATATATGGTGTTTTGGAGCAGATGCATTTCACTTGCTGCTTGTAATTCCTAAATTTACCATAAGATGGCGGGGCTGTCATACTTTTTCCTCTTCGAGGTGCTAACGCTAAGAAATTGAGACCATAAATTCCGAATGCGTTTCTGATGGTGAGTTAATGCATAGGCATAGTCACTTTTTAAAATACATTTTATAACGTCTTCGTTTCCTTCCACTTACTTTACATTAATTACATTGTCTGTAACCTGCTATTCAATTTTATAGTTTAGCTATTTGTTTTCATAATTTCAACTTTCGTAATTAAGTAACTTGTAACTGCAGTTTGTAATTTTGGAAATACTAAGTGTGTTCACTTTTAAAATGCTTAAGCAACTAAAAAGTTTACAATTTTTGTAGGCTAATTTTAGTGAGTCTTCCAAACGTTTATACAGTGCGCCTGCTACATATAAAATAGAATGTGTTCTATGTACATTTAACATTTTAAATAGAATATTAAATTTAAATCTAAATAGAATATAATTTTTCACTGCAATTACAGAATTGTATTTTATATAATTCTATATTATATTTTTATAGTAATATATCATATTTTATGATAATCCTAGGATAATGTATTTCCAAAGCGTTGTCTGCGTATTTGAATAGACCCTATATGGCTTTATTTACATTACTAAAGTAGGGTATAGACTAGGCTACATTAAAAGATAGCAGAAAAATTGCATATATTATACAGGCTTATTAGAGATCAATTTTCATTTTCATTTCCACATTTGACTAGTCAAATACCACTGCTTTCCGTTGAGTTTTTGCACGAAGGCACTCCTAAAATGGCAGGAAAAGTACATTGTGAAGCTTCATATCCGTGATGGGGCAAATCATGAGGATCGGGCGGAGTCACGATCTGTCTAGTGTGATTGATTCTTGTGACGCGTCAAATTGAGCGCACGAGCTGGTGTGCTGGACGGACAGAGTTTCTCAAGTGGATCAAAGATTACTGTAAAAAGCTGCTCAGTCCTAAACTCAGACACTTCAGCCGTAAAAAAAGAAGGAGAGGGCAGTCCTCAACGGGAGACACGGGGAGACCTCTCCAATGCTGCACGGGACCCACAGCAGCACAGTTAAAGGTTAAAGGAGCACAACCACTGTAGGGAAATATCACGATGCAAATGGGTAAGTTCTTCTTGATCTGTTATACCTAGTCAGATTGACGCCGAATAGAAAACAAAATGCATAATAGTTATTTACCGGCATTGATGGTTGCATAAAGAATCTTTATATTCCACAAAGGGTTCTTAATAGTGGAAAAAGCTTTTCTTTATGGTTGTGGGGAACCAAAAATTGTTCTAATTTGCTATCGTTGCGAGATCCCTCTCTTTTGGTTTCTTTTTAAGAGAGTACGATGCATCTGTTCAAAATATGTTTTGTGTAAATACGCTGTGTCTTTGGATGCTTACAGAGCATATCATATAGCCTATAATGTTTTAAGCATCTAAGTATTCGATTAATAGCTTGAAGATTAAAATCGAGAACTTTGTTTTTAAAATCTACAATTTTTGTCTGCATTTTTCATTAGTCCCTATTTTGGTTCCCCGTTTTCCAATTGGTATTTTTAAAAGAAACGCAAAAACCCTTTGAATTTTAAAGAAAGCATTCAGTAAAATTGTTTATGATAATATAGATAATTAAATGATTCTCTTTTAAATTGTGAAAGATTTATTTTGGTGTTATTATTATTATTATTGTTATTATTATGAGTGTTGATTTCATTTACAGCCGCAAAAGTGCAAGAAAAAATGTATACTACTAAAATGATGATACAACTAAAGTGTATTAGTTAGAATATGTTGAATATGCAGTGCTCGGTTCTTGCAGATCAGACTTACGGGGAGGTGAATCAGCTCGGCGGGGTTTTTGTCAACGGTCGGCCTCTTCCCAACGCGATCCGGATTCGGATCGTTGAACTGGCTCAGCTCGGAATCAGACCGTGCGACATAAGCCGACAGCTCCGGGTTTCTCACGGCTGTGTGAGCAAAATTCTGGCTAGATACAACGAGACCGGCTCCATTTTACCCGGTGCTATCGGTGGGAGTAAACCCCGGGTCACGACGCCAAACGTGGTGAAGAGCATACGGGATTATAAACAGGGCGATCCTGGAATATTCGCTTGGGAAATACGCGACAGACTTCTGGCCGACGGTGTGTGTGACAAATACAACGTTCCATCCGTGAGCTCCATCAGTCGCATTTTAAGAAACAAAATTGGGAACTTGTCTCAGCCGAGCCAGTACGACAGCAAACCCTCTCCCCCGCAGATCTCCTACAATCCCGTGTATCCGTACTCCTACCCGAACGCCATGTCACCGACCGGCTCTAAACTCGGGAGTCCTCCGGCTGTGTCTGTCAGCCTGTCCCGGGCCTGGCCTTCGGTTCACACCGTCAGCAACATATTAGGAATACGGGCTTTCATGGACCCCGCAGGTAATCACACTTTCTGTGTAATCGATAGGCCTTCAAGATCCTGGCGTAGTTACTTGATGCTGGTTTTCAACGATAAATGGGAATGTTCAGTTTTCATTACCAGTTTGTCATCCAATACAAAAGTTCCAATATTTTCGAAATTTTGTATGACAGCGTGTTTGCATTGAAACTGAGATGGATGAGGTGTTTGGGGAATCTTTTATGTATCTGGATTATTTGTGTTGCATTGCTTCTGCACTCTTGTGTTACTTTTGAGATTAAAAATTTACTTTTAGGTTCTTCAGATCAGCATGATTTCAGAGAATAAAAAGAAAAGCTTATGGCATTAGGCAGCTGTGTGATTCTGCTGAGCAGAATTTGAGGCCTGCGTTTAAAACTAATTTAATTTAATAAATAACTTTAAACGCCCTCACAATAATGCATTTATAGTGTCTCTGTTGCTAAATGTGACTAATGTTGTTTGCATGAGAAGCCCGTCATTTTTAGACTGAGCCAATTTGAAGTTCAATTCTTAATCTTAAAATTTACTCCAGATTAGAGTGCATCTTGAAAGCATAGTCTTTTATACTCATAATTGTTGTTTTTGTGAACGTGCAGCAGCTGGAACTATTTAAACGGGGTTTGTTTTAATTATTTTTTACAGCTATTGCCGGTACAGAGAGTTACCAGCCGAAAATGGAGGACTGGACGGGCGTCAACAGACCTTCATTTCCTTCCGTTCACGGAGTCAACGGGATCGACAAACCTCCAATAGAAAGTGACATTAAGTACACCCAGGTGAAGTTTTATTTATTGGTTTATTTGTTTTAGAATATGCATAATTTACGTGGACATGTTTAACTTACAATTTTGTGGTGTTTTTAAAAATTAAAGTTGTATTGTTTTCTCATGCAGAACATTTGTTGGTTCCTTATTATTTTTATTTTTTTCTTATTATGAAGAACATTTCAATAATCTAAAAAACATTTTTCCACTATAAAAAAACGTTTCGTGCATCAAAAAGGTTCGATTGATGTTAAAAGTTCTTCCAAAAAAGAACTGTAATTATGTTTAAGAATGCGAGAGATCCGCATTTCTTAATTTATTCTTTCTCAATTGCTTAGTCAAATTTAATCTTGTAAGTTTCATCGAGTAATATTGCGTTATTATGTAGAGTTGTTAAAAAAAAAGATAATTAGTTAATTGCATTTCATTTTAATCTCATGAATTTATATATGTTTCTGGTTTTATGAATTATTCTTTGCTGCTCGATTTTGGTGTAAATGAAAAAAGTCATGTTTATTTTTGTCATTTATAGGGTTCATCAAATTTATCGGGATATGTTCCTGCGTGCGCGTACTCCGCCACTAATCAGTACGGTGTTTACGGTGGACATGCCGGTAATTACGGGCACTGGCAGTCTCAGAGCGCCAGTCTCACCCATCCGAACACCGGAACCATGATACAGAGCCCGAACCTGCACAGCGCCATATCCTTCAAAAACCCGCCACGAGAAGGTGAGACTGAACTCTGTTATTTACGTGAAAACGTGAACTAACGAAATTAAAAAAAAAAAAAAATGGATTGAAAGAATGTGTTAGTATCTTGCAATAAACATACACGAATTATACATTTTAGCTAAAAAAAAGAATATGAAAACGCTCCAGAAAAACTTGTTAAACTGTAACTCACATGCGGTGATGTATGAATATAATTTTAAAAATACATGTATTTTACATATATGTACTTTAAATGTACTTTTAGAATTATTTGCAGAGTAAATTTATATTATTAATCAATCAATCAATATGCATAAGTTTACGGTAAAATTAAATTGTTATCATTGTTGAAAGCAAGCGCTTACGGTGAAACGCATTTATAAAGCATCATATTTGTTTATAATTTATTAAAAGTATTCTTTATGTATGTAATTCTCATTTTGTGTAATGGAGTGTTTTATATTGCATTTTATGTTATTTAGTTCATGTTTATTGCATAATTTCCTTGTGTTACTCTGACGTCATTTTTAGGGCAATTTTAATGAACTTTTATGACATTTGTGGCCTTCCATTGTACCACAGCTGCATGTTTTTATCTACAATGTACCCCAAAAAATACAGTGTTGGTCACAGTGACATTGCAAAGGAAGTATAACCTTTACAAACAGCTGAATGGCTCATTTACATCTTGTTTGCTACATAAACACTCCTCTTTTTTGGCTCCAGCTGTAGAAAGAAAGAGTCCTCTAAGCAAACAGCAACACGAGGGTCTGAGCGCCGTTCATGGACTCTCAGAGTCATAAGAACACAAAGACCACCGGAGAAAAATAACTTTCATCTGTTCATCCTTCATGTGCAGCTTCAAGGACTCACTCAGCAGTAAGTTCTGGATGAAAAAAACACACCTGAATGTTTCACACCCTTATGGAAAAGTGGGATCTGAAGCTGTGGAGATACCACAGAGGATTTCTGCAATATTTGCAGTAGACTTTTTTTTTTCTTGTTCTTTGGTGCAAATAAATTTTAGCGTCAGGCTGTTGTTATAAATGGGCTGCAATTTGTTTGAATATTTTCTTGTTAGCAAAACAGCATAGTTAGAGGGGAAATGAATTGAAACTGTCCATGTCATTGCATTTTCGTGTCTGTATGATATTGAATGGCCTGTTGAGTAATACACATATACATCTATTTTTATAAATTCATTTCTGCTTAAATAAAGGCATGTCAAAAGTGAACAGTCTTTTGCGTATCATCAATTCAATGGCTGATTTCTACTCAACAGCCACAGTCTAGATAACATGTTTACAGAGAGATTATATGGGATTTAGCTGTCGATGTTTGTTCACATGACAGAAGATTTGGTCGGACAACCATAAAAATAAACAGATGATCCCATCAAACTGTTGCAACACGTCCGCTTATGTGACCTCAAATGTAAAAGTTTATACATAAATTAGGGGCAAAATATACATTAACTAAATTAATCGGTGAAAATACTGGTTTATTAAATTAAGCAAGTAACGAATAGCATCTAAGATAAACGAAGGAAACATATTAGCCTACTTCTAATTTATTTTTCTAAATTGTTTTGTCAGATTTCATTGAGTAATATTGCGTTATTAGTTTTAAAAGATCAGTGATTCGCTGATTGCGTTTAATTTTCATCTCATAATATGAAACGAAGGAAAACAAAAGAAAAAAAGTAGTAAAATAACTATTAGATAAACTTTGAAAGAGCTAACGAAGGAGAACAAACGAAAATGCACCCACTGAACTATATTTCCCGACTTTAGGTGAACATAAACTATATTTCCTGACTATAAACTGACATATACGGAATATTTCCAGTGTATTTTTACTCTTTTAATTGTTAAACTGGAGTTTTTATGATGGTATTTATGATTTCACATTTCCACTTATTAGTTGTTAGATTTTCTTAAAAAAGAACAATAATAATGGGCCTAATTATGATTATAATAACAAAGCCGAAAAGTGAGGTTTTACGTTTTAACGATTTTTTTCTTTTTAACGTTTCAGTGATTAAATGTTTAAAGAACAGCCTAGCGTAATTGGTGTTTACATTTAGATGTTTACATAAATCGGTAGGATCGAATTCAGCACTTCAAAATCCCTGTATATCTTTTTATTATTATTTTGTGAAACTCTTTGAAACCGGACTGAATACTGCAAACTTAATATTGAAGTTATTGGTCACACTATAAAGTGTGTTGAACTTGAGGAACATCTGGTTTTACTTTTAGGAGTACGCAAGCCTAAAAAGCCGTTCACACTAAGTACAACAGAGCTATAAAGATAACTGTTAAGATAACTGGAGTCCACCCCAACCGATAACGTTTATTATAATCGCGCATGCGCAGTTATGTTGTCTGGTTTAAATAAAACCGTGCTAGTTATGGATTCTGATTAGCTGTCAATGTTTTTATAGTCCTTCAGCTGGAAGAAATGTCTGAAAGTGATTCTAAATAGATCGTTCCCATGTTTTGCGGTGTGGACACTAACTGTTCTCATTAAATTAGAACGATAATTAAGGCTGAATATCTTTATTGCCTTAGGCGGGAACGGGCCTTAAAGGGATAGTTCATCGCAAAATGAAAATTCTGTTATTATTTATTCACCCTCAGGATGTTCAAAACCTGTATGAATTATATGGATTTTTTTTCTTTTAAACACACACAAATATTTTGAAGAACGTAACCTGTCTCCACTGGCTTTCTAAGTATTTTTTTTTTGTTTTCCATACTATGGATGTCAGTGTGAACAAGCAACCGTTTGGTTACCCACATTCTTCAAAATATCTTCCTTTATGTTCAACAGAATAAAGAAACTCATACAGGTTTGGAACAAATGATGACAGAATTTACATTTTCAGGTGAACTATCACTTTAACTGGCTTGATTCATAAATAAAGGCCTATTATGTAATTTGAACACTTGTTAAAGGAAAGTCTCAGCCAATCAGGTGAAACCTTATTTGACTACCCTAAGGCTTTCACAGGTGTTTTTAATGTGTAAAGCACAGTTTTTGATAAAACAAACGAACACAAAAGGGTCAGTAACTATCCTTAAGTTTTATTGCTGATTTAAACACCAGCTATACTATCTGTAGATGTAAGCATGTCTATGCATCGTTTGCCATTGTAAGTAAAAGTAGATATTTACATAGAGATATCACATAAACCAGGCACACCCTGAAAACAACTATCCTGGAAAAAAGTTGGTCATTACAACTCAAGGCAAACTTTTTTTTTTGTACCATCCTGCTCTTGTTTAGCAGAATCCGTGTATGTTCTTATCTGAGTGAACTATTGGTCTTTGTCTCTACCGTCTGGAGCTTCTTCTTACTTACTCAAAGCTTACCTCTTGTGTTAGCTCAGGCATGTCCGGCAGGTAACGTGAGATGTAACATGGTCCAGTTGCAAACATCTCTATCTGAATGAGGGTGTGCAGCACTCTATAAGGAGACTTGTGACTTGAGACTTTAAGAAGTTCAATAATGGCTCAGCTCAATGAACCAAAGGGTTTTACAATCACATGACCAATAAACAAAAATGCAAGATAAGTTATATTGTGTTACAATATGTTCTAAAAATGATGTTTGGAATATTCTGGACAGCTCCGTAAGGGCCCGCAGTCGAAGTGTTGCAATCAAACTTTATATAAATCAGTCATTTTCATGCATATAATGCACATGTATTGTCAGTGGCACCAAAAAGTATGCAACTACATTAAAAATCTGTAATGTTATAACTTAGAGAACACTATTTTAGGGTTTTAGGATAAAAAAAATTAATTATTATTTATAATAGAATTTGTAATGAAAATATGAAATTCTTTCACTTTCACTTGCAGTCATTTTGTTAAAATAGTGTGTGTGTGTATGTGTGTATATGTGTGTGTGTGTGTGTGTGTGTATATATGTATGTATGTATCATACAGTCATTTATATGTGCCACACAGTCAAATGTTGCAATTAAACTTTATATAAATCAGTCTGTGTCATGCATATGATGCACATGCATGGACAGTGTCACAAAATAAATCTGTAACTACATAAAAAAATCTGCAATGTTTTCATTTAGAGATGAAAATGAGCATTGTTTTAGGGTTTTAGAATTAAAAAATGAAAAAAAAGAAAAGTCATGACAAAAACATTATATATATATATTTATGTATATATGTGTGTGTGTGTGTGTGTGTGTGTTTGTCATGACTTTTTCATTTTCTTTCATACATACACACACACACACATATATATATATATATATATATGAAATATGGATATAGATATATATGAAAATTAAATATTATAAATAATAATGTAAGTTGTAATAAAAATATGAAATTCTTTCACTTCAATCATTTTGTTAAAAAATTATATACATATATATATATATATATATATATATATATTTTTTTTTAACAAAATGATTATATATAACATTATTTATATATAACATTATTTTCACCTTTTATACTATATATAAACATTATATATATTGCATTTTATTTTTATTTTTATTTTATTTTTTTATATAAAAATTAAATATATATGAAAACTATATATATTTTTCTCATTGATTTTCCATAATAAAAAACCTTTTTAGTTGATAATTAAATATTATTAGTAATAATATAATTGGATGTGTGTGTGTATATATGTATGTAAAATAGTTTTCATATATATATATATATATATATATATATACATACATACAATTATTTTTTTAAATAATAAGTATATATTTGTTTATAATTTTTAGATTTATATTTGTATGTACATTTTTTACATTTTTATAAAAATTTAAATGTTTTTATATTTAATATAACACACATATATATATATATATATATAAATATATTTACAGTTCATCAAATACTTTTACTTCAAACTCACTAAATTCCATCCTCAGCCCAATCAGAAGTACCAGTACTTACACAGAAATCTATACAAAGTAGCTGGAAAGAAATGCTCATTTTAAAGAAATACGTCAGATGGATTTAATGGCTTTGGCATCTGAACTCTTCATATATATATATATATATATATATATATACATACATACAATTTTTATATAAAATAATATAAAAAATATGCATAGATAATGAAATGCTGATAATATAATTTGTTATGCAAACTTTTGTATTAAATTGGAAAAATGCAAATCATAATGCGCCAGACTTTTGGACCCCACTGTGCACAAAGTAGTTTAAAGCAGCATGATATACATCATTGTGTTATTTTAAGACTTCGCAGACAAACAAAGAGCCAGTAAAGAAACACATCAGAGCTTTAAACATCCTAATCCACGTCTCAGACATAATCCTGCAGAAAATCCTAATTTTGAGTGAACACGCTCACAGAATCACAAGAAGAGACCAACGTCAAAGGCTGACGCTAATTATGGGGTATTATGGTACATGCCTTGCTGTGTAAAACTAGTTTTGACTTTTGTTAGTTATGATTGTCCTCCACACCTCGAAACATCATTAATCTTGTCCAAGTCAAACACGATTAGACGCAGCGCACGGCTCTATTTCAGGCCACAGGGTTTGAATGTCTCGGAGCAGCGCAGACAGCAGGCGCCGGGAGATGCACTATACAGTCAGAGCGTGAAACCACAGCCTGACGTCTCCTGCCTTACTGCTGTCTTATGTGTAGGACTACCTATCACACACTCATTCACGAGCACCACACGCATTCAACGTCCATTCAAATAAAACTGCGTAAAACACAAACAAAATGACAAAATACACCCAGTTTTGCTTCCAGAGTAATTCAAACAGTTTTATCCTCAACAATGACACAAGGCCTCAAGTGTGTATCTCGGAGAGCAACTGATGAGTTGCTAAATAATTGTGCAATGCATAAAAAATAAATAGACCTATCAAATTTTAAAAGGGAGGAGAAAGCACTTCCCGCATCTTTTGTCGGTGCTGACGTCAAAGGATTCGCATCCAATTAAACTATGCAGTACTTTGACGCCGGTTCAGCACGGGCAGGTTGTTGCGTGACAAGCCCTCATCTTCAGAAACCGTGAACAAACTCTTTAAGCAAAATAAAAAATGTCTCATTAAATACAGGTTTACTGCCTTGCCATTTTGTGCTGACCACAGTGTGTTTTGTATCATTCAATGTTGGCCACTGAAACTTGAGAAACAGACATTTGTGAATAAAACAAAATGCACTTTCATTACTGAAAAAAAACCCCTAAATTATTTAATATTATTGAGCCAAAAAAGTTCATGATAATCTTTTTTTGTGTTTGATTTTAAAGACTTTTTCTTTTACATTTTGTATTTTTGATGTGCAATGTACAAACCTTTTGGTTTGGATGTATGTTTGGCAGATGATTTTATCCAAAGCAACTCATGTTGCATTTAGGATATACATTTTCATTTATGAAATTCTGAAATGTGAGCTGAAATACTATATAAATACTGTTTCAACTATTGTACGTATATTCTTAAAAACAAAAAAAAATTGTAAAATAAAACTAAATTATTGGGCCTTTAAATTTCATGATTTTTTTCAATGTTTGATTAGAGATTGAGAGTAAAGTTTAATGTTTAATTTTGTATGACGAACAATTTTTTCTAAGCCAACTGATGTCCAGTGTATAAATTGCAATACATTTTTATTATTAAGAATACATTTTTTAATTGAGTCTCCAAAGTTCAGGATAATATTATTCTTTTCAGTGTCTGATTTGAAAAACTTTTCTTCTTTTAATTTTGCATGAACTAACTAAACCAAATTTAGGTACACACACACACACATATATATATATATAATTATTTTAAAACCTTTTTATTTTTAAATTTTGCATGACAAATACTTTTTGTCACAGCCACCTGATGTCCAATGCATAAAATACAATACAGTTTTATTATTACAAAATAAATAAATAAAACAACACTGAAATATTGGGCCTATAAGGTTCATGATGATATAAATCTTTTTATTTTTCATTTTGCATGACAAATTATTTTGTCACAGGCACTTGATGTCTAATGGATAAAATACAATCAATCAATCAATCAATCAGTCAATCAATCAATCAATAAGTTCCATTATAATGTTAATCTTTTAAAACTATTATTATTTTAAAAACTTTTTTATTTTGCATGACAAACAATTTTTGTCACAGCCACTTGATGTCCAATGCATAAAATACAATACATTTTTATTATTACAAAATAAATAAATAAAATAACAGTAAATTGCTGGGGCTATAAGGTTCATGTATAAAAAAAGGTTCATAATATAATTTCATAAACATAATTTTTAAACACTTTAAATTTTGCATGACAAATGATTTTGTCACAGCCACTTGATGTCCAATTCATATTTTAAATAAATGGGACTAAAAGGTCCATTATAATATTAATCATTTTTTAATAATTATTTTAAAAAACATTTTTATTTTGCATGACAAAATATTGCATGATTTTTGTCTTTCTGATTCTGATTCTGTCACTGATGTCCAATGTATAAAATACAATATGTTTTTATAATTAAACACTTAATAAAATAAATAAATAAATAAATAAAATAAAATAAATAATTGGGTCCATAAAGTTCATGACAATATTAATTCTTGTTATTATTGTAAAGACTTTTAAATGTCTAAAGACATTTATTTGTCTTTATTTGTCAGAGCTACTTGATGTCCAGCATCAAACCATTTGATTTGATTGTTTAATCCAAAATCATCAAAATGTTTGCTTTTATTACGAATTACATTTATGCATTTGGCAGGTACGTTTTTTTTTTTCAAAACAACTTATGTGACATTTAGACTACACATTGAGTTTGAAAGGTAAGCTGTTCACAAAAACACTATTTCAATACATATTTTAATACAAACGAATCGCTGAATCTCTTCTTTTACAGTTCACTGAGTTTAAAAGAACCAGTCCGGTAAAATGAGTCTGCATGTTCCCAACACGTGACGTCAAATGAATTGAAATAAAGCATCACAAAATGACTCTTCTTTACTAGTGTGTTACTTCCCCATTCATTCATCAAACATCCTGATGTGCACCTTCATGGGAAACGAACTAATGGATGCTTCGCAGTTTAGGGTTACTCTGTTTGTCGAGCACTTACACGTGTGTGTGTGTGTGTGTGTGTGTGTGTGTGTGTTGCCCATCTATTTCTGTCCTTTAGCCCATCTTGGTCTTCCAAACAGTCTCTGTTTGCTCTTACAAACGTGGGCCGCTATGGAAGCCTGCGGTTCTGATCTGGTACAGGCTCAGCACTTCTTGTGTTTGTTTGGGTGGTATAGAGGCATGGCTTTGAAAGATACTGGACTGACTGACCTTTTAGAAGCCTGGTGTAATAAAAAAATATGAGTTATCGTCCAGGGTTTTATGAGGTCACCCCGAGCGTCAATAGAAAGAGTCCAGGCTGAATTTGTTTTAGTTGTGGCTTGTGTATGTGCCAGGCTGCTTGCAAAAGCTGCATGATGATGCTTAGAATATTTGCATGATATAAACTGGAATTTCCTCTTTTTGACACAAAAAAATTATGTCTAGTGTTCAACTAAATAGTTTAGAAAATGCTTGCTTAATTTCCTGATCCAAACAGGCTGTTTTGTGCTCTTAAATAACTCAAAGTCAAGGAATCCTCCCCTCTCAACAGCAGCCCACCCTATATGACTTCACTGTATCCCATAATGCAATGCTCCCAATGTTAACAGCTTCCTCATCTGCGGGCAATGCAAGAAACAGATGCGAAACACTGCAGCTTTATTATGCAGCCAGCATCGTGAATTAAAGATGTAAAAATCTCAAATATAAAGATGACATCTTTCTGCATTAGCAAATTGTTTTTAATATATTATGCAAATGTATATAAATTATAGCTTTTATTATCATGTTAGAGGAACACATATAACTGGTCACTTGCTGATGTTTTTCATTCACTATATTTATATATAATATAGTAACGTTTGGGATCAGTAGGATACTAATATTATGAAATATTATTGCAATTTAAAATAACAATCTTCTATTTTAATATAATTAAACATATAATTTATATCTGTCATGCAAAGCTGAATTTTCATCAGCCATTACTCCAGTCTGGCTGTGTCAGTGTCACATGATCCCTCAGAAATCAATCTAATGTGCTGATTTATTATCAATGTTGTGTTGCTTAATATTTTTTTGGAACCTGTGATCATTTTTTTTCAGGATTCTTTGATGAACAAAAAGCTAAAAAGAACAGCATTTATTCCAAATATAAATCTTTTCAACCACTATATGTCTTTTCTATCACTTTTTATTAATTTAACACATCCTTGCTGAATAAAAGTATTAATTTCTTTCAAAGAAAGAAAGAAAGAAAGAAAAATGTACTGACCCCAAACTTAGGTAGTGTACATTGTTACAAAAAAATCAATTTTAAATAAATGCTGTTCTTTTTAACATTTTATTCATCAAAGAATCATGAAAAAAGTATAACAGGTACCAAAAAAATAAACAACACTGATAATAACTCAGCATATTTGAATGATTTCTGAAGGATCATGTGACACTGAAGACTGGAGTAATAATACTGAAAATTCAGCTTTGCATCACAGGAATATATTTTATTCTAAAGTATATTAAAATAGAAAACCATTATTTTAAATTGCAGTAATATTTGACAATATTACTGTTTTTTTCTGTATTTTTAATCAAATAAATGCAATAAATACAAATGCATAAAATACTATATTTTTTTATTATTAAATAAATAATTGGACCTTTAAGGTTCATAATAATATCATTTTTTGACATTATTTTAACCACTTTTTTTTAATTGTGCATGACAAATAATTTTTTTTAATCAATTTAACACATCCTTGCTGAATAAACGCATCAATTTCTTTTAATGAAAGAAAGAAAGAAAGAAAGAAAGAAAGAATATATTTACTGACCCCAAAACTTTGAACAGTAGTGTATATTGTTGCAACAAAAAAAAACTATTTTAAGTAAATGCTGTTCTTTTTAACATTTTATTCATATATATGTATTAAAAAAACAACAACAACACATTCATAATTTCCAACACTGATAATAAATCAGCATATTAAAACAATTTATAAAGGATCATATGACACTGAAGACTGGAGTAATGATGCTGAAAATTCAGGTTTGAACACAGGAATAAATTATATTCTAAAATATATTCAAATAGAAACCTGTTATTTTAAATAGTAAAAATATTTCACAATTTTACTGCTTTTGCTGTATTTTGGATCAAATAAATGCAGGCTTGGTGAACAGAAAAAACGTCCTTAAAAAATATATAGATACTTCAAGCATTATATTTCAAGCAATTAAATGGGAACGCTTTTACATCTCAAAGTCTTTTAAATCACTCAGTCAGCTGTATCCAAACATGTGCCTGGTATTATATTATAAAGTAGTATTTTTCAATAATAAATCAAAGTTTGTTTTTCCACAGAAGCAATTGACTAACTAGTTTAGATTGCATTCTCTTGAAAAAAAAATCAAATCACGCCTTTGCTTGTTAAAAGGCATTCTGAGACAGTCTGTGCTGTCAACAGTGTTTTAAGGTGGGTCTATTTCAAAATCATCTACCATGATTGAAAGACTTGGACAAGAGCTTTTTGCGGTCATGTGACACGGCGTTCTGTTTCATCTTTTGCACTGACTCTCCGCTGACCTCGTAAGAGTGTTTCATTTGTAACGGTGGTTGGCAACCGTCAAACTCGTTTTTCCACTGCAGCGACAAGACTGTCTCTAATCTGAGCTCCACTAAAATTCAGTCTGCACATCGGACAAAGGAAAGAAAGAAATGAAAAGAAAAGCGAGGTATTGAGATGCTTTTCATTGATGTCATTGTGTTGATTGCTCCTGAAAACACGGTGTGAATATGTCTACGAGTCAAAAGCATCTTTAATGAAAAAGCTGCACGCACGCATGAACCGAACCGATCGCTATCTCCTCCTGAGGAGAGAAAATTCATGTCTTGACTGTAATCGGGAAATTCCATCTCAACTCTACTGGCTGACATCCACAGAATATCTCAGGCGACCGATATGGAAGAGGTCCACTTTACACCTCCCAGATTAAAAATAAAAAAATGCACGTCTGTGAGTGCACAGAAATGTCATGATTATGATTTTTTTAGGAGTTTAATGCAACATCCACCCCTAAAAAAATAGTAAAATAAAAGAGCTAATGGGACGAAAATAAGACAATTTCCACTTAAATTTTTGTTAAACGGTTGAGCAATTTATAAGTTGTAAGTAAAAAAATATCTCCGTCTGGAAGCTAAATCACCTCTACATTTGCTAAGTCCAATTGACTCACACTTGCGCAGATCATTTACTATAGACTGAAAAATCTGTCATCATCCACCCACTCGTGTCACCTGAAACTGCTGACTTTTTCCTCATTGAACACAAAGGGAGGTATTATCAAAATGTCATGTTTTTCATGCAACAAAACTGCAATATGAGCACCGGCTGTCAAGGTCAGGCTTTAGCTTTATGAAGAGAAATAAAAAGTAAAGTAAAGTGACTCTGGACCACAGAGCCAGTCTTAAGTAGCACGGGTATATTTGTAGCAATAGCCAACAATACATTGTATGGGTCAAAATGATCTATTTTTCTTTTATGCCAAAAATCATTGGGATATTAAGTAAAGATCATGTTCCATGAAGATATTCTGTAAATTTTCTACCGTAAATACATCAAAACTTCATTTTTGATTAGTAATATGCATTGCTAGGAACTTCATTTAGACAACTTTAAAGGCAATTTTCTCAATATTTAGATTTTTTTGCACCCTTAGATTTTAGAGGGTCACATATGTTCTGGGTTTCCTTACACACTAAAGAACGTGTTTAAATTGTGAACCGGCTACTAAATTGTTAAAAAGTTAGCAGTTTAGTTTGCTTTATTTTTTGGTCATGTCTTATCTCGTCTAGGCAAAAAAAAAAGTGAGCCCTCAACTGGTGCCCTTAAAAAAGGGCATGCCTCCCCTGTGTGTGTGTCCCATTTTACCTTATCAGCAGCTCTGAGCTGCTGCACTGATGGCAGTGACTGATAGCAGAGAGTGTTGTAAGTAACCAACCCGCCCCCAGCCTCGTGGAAATGAACCAGGGAATGGATCACGGCCAATACCCGCCGAGAAGCTGACTTTACCCTGCCGTGCCACACAGCACGGCCCTATTCCTCCATTTCCCACTTCACTTTATCACCAGCCTTGGCGAACGACTGTGAACAATTATCAGGGGCACAGTACTGATTCTCTAATAGCTCCATTAGCCAGAGCGAGCCATTTCTGATGCTGGGTGCAGGTTTAATCCGAATCCATCAGTGCTGAGATGGCACATTCTGTTGCTGTGAATCGGAAAGGCTTTAGATTTCTTGAAAGAGATTCAGCAAAATGCAAATTTCAGTGTTTTATACACAATTGTGATTGTATCAATGTGTTTTTTTTTCCTTGCTGACCTTAGCTGAGTTTAAATCTGTGCTGATATAGGTCTCTTTTTCATGTGTGTATATACTAAGTGTTCATAAAAATGTGACTGCAGTGCCAGGCTATTCAGTAGTGGTGAGGGCATTACAATGACCCCATTTACACCTGGCTTTAAATGTGCTGTATGTTATTTTAGACTATACCCTAGCATAAAAAAACAGATGTTTGCAGATATTTAGGAAACATACTGAGTTTCTCTAAAAATACAATCCGACAGCCAATTATTCTAGTTTGAAATGTGTGTTCCATGTCGGAATGTCTGTTTTTGTTTTGGCCAGTTCACCCGAAAGTATTTTAACACTCTGGGTTGCCAGTTGGTGGAAAACGCAGCTTACTGAAGCCAGCAAACAAACTGGGTCAGAGATCACATTCTACCTGACATAAAAAACCTCAGCATACATCTAAAAAACTCTATGAGGAATATTAAAACACTTGTTTCTGACGCGTCGTTGGCATCAAATCTGTAGTGGAAATTTGACCCCCGTCAACATCTGGCAACACGCAGGCTTCCAAAGACAGCGATTCAGAGGTGGAGTTTTTTGACCATTTTAACCATTTTAACCATAAGCTGTCAACATTACATACTGCACGTTTATGTTTTAAAATGTTTAAAACATTTTGCGATCTGATCTGAAACTACATATGGCGGTAGTAAGAAAGACATGTAACCATATCACACGTTATCCAGCCTGAAAGTGCTTCAGCCACTCACCCAAAACAATCGAAACAAACTTAGTTGTGTTGTACCAAAATATGCGGATATCGGTTGAAATAGAAGCTATCTTCTTGATCCTTTTTATTCGCTTCTTTTCCTGCTCGCTCATAAGCCGCGTAACATGGATTCGTACCTTAAATAGTATTTGCGCGCCACTTTCGGCACACCCGCAAAAATGACACAAAAAATGATTCTACAACACTGTTCAGTTTATTTAAAATAATCATTTTCATTTAACACCATTGTGTTAGGTTTCCCATTTAAACAATTGCATTGTGTCAAACTGACTTGAAACAGTTGCGTTTTGGTTCAACTCAATATTCTGATTTTGAAAGAACATGTTTCAATTAAGGAGGCTTGTTCAATTTACTTAAGTAAATTAAGTTAATCCAACACAATTTTTTTACATCCACTTTACTTAATTCATTTGAGTTGAGAGTACATTAATTATTTTACTTGTGTAACTAGGAAGTGGATTTTCCCTTCCCATCATGCTTTGCACACGGTTGGATAAGGAGAGTAAATGTTGAAATAAAATGTTACTTTATGCATTTTTTATTAAGATGATAAAATTGTGAGACTTGTTAATGTTTAATGTTCTTCTATGTTTGTATTTAAAACAGTTTCTGGTATGTTAGTGTTTTTGGGGGTTACCATTGTGGTGAAGTGTAGCATGTGCTTGGGTTGAGGACCTGCTAACATGAGTTAAAGTTGTTTTAATAATAAAATAAACAACTACTTTGGGCATGCCATGGATATAACAAAGCCATTTTATGTTATTTGTTTACCGTGTTTTAGTTTGAGTTCAACAAGCATAAAATAATCACTTCATAAATGTATCAATTACATTGAAACTGTATTTGATCAAATTGAGTTGGCCCAACCTAATTACATTTCATTGCATGAATTTGTTTCTTATGAGTTGGGGTTACACATATTTATTGGATGGAAATCCTGCCCTCAATTAAATTGAGTTCATCCAATGAATTATTGTTCTGAGTGCATGTGACTAAAAGCTGGAATACCCTACACTACATTACTTTTGCCCACATTTTGCCTCGATTTACAGTCAGGACTATTTGACGCTAGAGTCAGTCAGTTTTGAGAGAACCAGTTTACATATTTGATAGGTTAAGCCGATTTTAGAATGCATATTGTTTTCATTTGTCACTCGTCTTCCTAGCAACAAAGGCAGGTGTTTACACTTGCCCGAGTTTACTGTGTTCAGAACGATTTTAAAATGTGTGTGATCCTCAGTTGTTTAGCATATGATGCCAAATTTATTCCCTTTAACTGTTTATAGTATATGATGCCTATGTTTTAAATCTGTTCAGATTTTAAAAGTCGTGTAGTTTGTTACAGATTTAGTGTTTTGATGTTAAACGATTATCTGCGGAAAGTGGATGAACTCATTGAAACAAGAAAAAAAACTTAAACTAAAATTTAAAAAAAAAAAAAAGACAACCAGTACACTCAAAAAAATAAACTTTTATTATTGCCATGATACTCATATGTAACAAGAGATTTTTTAAAAAGAAAATTCTCTCTAAATAATATGAAAAAATGAAGTTGAGGGATTAGAAGTGGGAAGGGAACCTTTTTTGCAACTTTTGAATGTTTCATCAAAAATAAATGTAATAATATTATATTAATATATTGTAATATATACTGTTGTGGTTTGATGGGAAATATTTTTAAATCACTACCAGTATTCTGAAAATCAGTGGACAGTAATGTGTCTCTAACGCATATTTAAGTCACATTTAAATTGAGGTCAGTGTTAACAGCATGTAAGGCAAATCAAGTGGGTCTCATGGGGAGACGGCCCTCAAATCCCATTTTGTTTCCTCTCTCGTGAAACCTGAAGCTTTAGCGTCGACAGACGGGTGAGTGACCGAGCCACACCTCATTCCCAGAGGAGCTTTAAAAGCTTCACTCCTAATCCCTTAACTAAATATTTTTCAGATTATTTTGCCTGTTGATGTGAAGGTTTGCTTCTCCAGAAAATCTCCGGAGATTAAGAGATCAGGACTGTTCAGGTAGGTGAGAACGTGAAGGTGAAGATCATGACCAAGATGTCAGTGAGAGCAAAGGCACCTAGGGTTACTGCTAAGATGTTGCTCTTTTATATCTCAGTGGATTCAAAGGAGTTCTTTTTCTCTTTCTTTTTCTCATTTCATCTCGTCTACTGATGGTTCCATTAAGAACCTTTGAACATCCATGGAAACTTTTCATTGGACAAAAGGTTCTCCATAGTGAAAAAATGTTCTTTAGATTATTAAAATGTTCTTCACAGTAAGAAAAGTTTAAGAACTGATCACTGAATGGTTCTTCAATGCGAAACCTGTTTTTTAAGAGTGTAGGAGAAACAAGGATTGTTGTGTCGATGGACATACTTATCATGATCACTTCATTATTCTTCAAATAGACTGAATAAAATGTTATTGTGTCTCATGTGAAGCCAGTAGTCTTCATCTCATCCGTCATTTGTGTGTGCGCAGAGTGAGTGTGGATGTGTTGTTTCCTCTCAGCCCATCAGCTCTGAATGGGTTCTGTGTACACATTGGTGTGAGAGAGATGCATCGAATGGGGGCTCATTCAGGACCTGCAGTGTAGGAGGATGTTTTCGGCCCTTCTGGGTGGTACTGTGGACGCCCCTGATGCAGATAGTATTGTTAATGTGAAAAGGTGATGTGTTACAAAAGAAAAGAAGGAAGGGCGAGAGAGCTGCATGCTGGGAAACCTGTGCAGGTAGACTGTGTGTATCACTGGTGCTCTTTGGCTCTCGAGACTTATCTATGTATACAGAACAGTGACCAGTAGATGAAATCACTCAGACAAATGCTCAGACATGCACATACACATCAAATGCGTTATCTGGATTCACATTTAAATCAGATATTTGGGAATGCTATGTTAAAAGAATCACAATGTTAAAGACCTTTAAATAGGCTGACAATTAGACGTGTGACCACTGTTAATATCAATGACACAAAACTGTCTTTGACTGATCAAAAGGTCTCAAAGGGAATAAAAAACCTTGACCCTGGTAAAAACTGTACCGTCACACTCATTAGTTTACAATAAACAGATTAAGAAATGCGCAATTAAAAGTGATCTTAGGGGTTATACGTCTCACCTCTCAAATCACCTCCTCATTTGTTCCATGTCGGTGATAAGAGGCTTTAATCATCGGCTCAGTCCCTGGAGAAATGGTCTATCGTTCATGGTCTAGCTACAATGTCTTTGCTAATTGGTTCAGGCAGCAGTCTCACCAGATATCACAAGGATATCGATGACAAGAGCCTGTCCACTGTCCGTTAATAATGTTAAAAATAGCATTAACTTGGTTTAACTGGAAAAAAAACAAAATGAACTACTCTGACAAATAAAGTCAGAAGGTTGAAAAGAAATGAGAAATTACATGGTTAAAGTTTTATAAAGTAAAATCCATAAATACAGCTTATTATATTATACTTAGCAAAATATGTCCAAACAAACATTTGCCTAATTCTCTTTGATTCAAAGCACTTACCAACTGCATTAGACAGTAAAGGTGTGAGAAGAGAGGCAGTAAATCCTTTAATTAGACATTAAAAAGAGAGAATGATTAACTACAGGTGACATGAGTGCATTTTACATGTTCTTCTGCTTGACTGAGTTTTAATAGGCGGTCAAAGTTCAGGAAAATGGCGGCATAAAACAGTCTGGCTTCGATTACATACAGTCAGCACTATATCTTTTAATTAACAGTCACTAAGCCTCACTAAAACTAGCAGTTTAACTACATTTTTGTTTTTAAATCATACAGATTTCACTAGAGACGCTTTTTTATTAAATACGCAGAAGCGAGTATTATGGCAGAAAACGGAAGTGTACATTATTCTCAATCAGCTGTTCAGAATCAGAACAAGTGATTTCTGATTCAGGAACCAATGAATCATTCGAATCGGTTAATTTCGAACATGAATCGTTGAAGTCCCACGATATTAGTTTGAATATGGATCGATCGGAGCAGCGTAAATCACTCTCAACTGAATCGGTTCTTCCGAACAAAGAATCTTCGCGAAGTTCGCGCGTTCGGCCATGTGCTCAACTCTATCTGGCACGTACTGTTCGCGTCAGTTATATAAAATTAATAAGCGAAATAAGTAAATAAACGAAAAAATAAGCATTTAAATGTTTGTTTTTCTTCAGTTTGAAGATGAAGATACTTTTACATCGAAAATACCCAACCACTTATTCAGGTGAGGCAACTACAGGTTTACTGCTAACTGAGGGCTTTTCTGCTTGTACAATGGGTTAACTGCCCGGTAAACCCTTACGAAAATTAACTATGGTTTTGTTATAGTGAAAGTGAAGTAACCATGTTTTTTTTTTTTTTTTTGGCGTATTGACTACCATTTGTAAAACCACCGTTTTACTACAAATACCACATTTAAACTTTGGTTAGACTACTAAAAAAATGTTGTAGTTAAGATGGTTTAAGTGCAGTAATAATGTTTTTATTTATTTATTTATTTGTAGTAAAAACCATGGTTAATTTTTGTAAGGGAAACCCTAGAAACCTTCTAACAATTCCCTAGCAACCACACTAGAAACTGCATATTCTGTAATGTAAGGTTCTAAAATGAATCTGAACGTTCTAAAGATTGAGTGATTCTGAAACGTGTATTGCTAGTGTATTCAAACTTTATCTTTCTTAGACAGTTAAAAGTACAGTTGGAAATGCAAGGACTGACATTTTTGTCTTTATTGTGCGGGATGTTTGAATGCATGTGGTAACTGATGAATTTAAGCACATTAAAGTATAAACATTTGAGAATGTCATGAGATCACAGAAAGTCAGTGTTTGACCTTGCTGTTTTATTGTTAGTCTAACCAATAAACGAGCCAATAAGAGCGTATGTTTAAGTCATTTCAAGTGTTTTCAATGAGGCATTTTGTTATTTTTTTCCTTTTAATGGACGCACAGCACACATTTGTGTGTTATGCAGGGGAAGACTGCAGCGGACCACCCACCCCTGCACGTCTCAAACAGGGTCCACAGAGGGTAATTAAGCTGTTTTCTTGGGTCATACAAGTCTCGCTCGTTAAAACTTAGACAAGTGACGGGTGGTTGTACGCTGGTTGTACCGCCAAAGACCGCTGGGTCAATACAGGAACTCGTGGGCCAAATAAATTCTTCTGTAAATGAAAGACATCGTTCATATGATGAACATCATCATGTGTGTGAGAGATCATCTCTCTCTGTGAA
Source organism: Labeo catla (assembly GCA_012976165.1). NCBI lineage: Eukaryota > Metazoa > Chordata > Actinopteri > Cypriniformes > Cyprinidae > Labeo > Labeo catla. Next base: position 39,938 of record VONZ01000185.1, on the reverse strand, counting down.
TCTCATGACATCCGTCAAGAAGGCCAGGGTCATATTTCATTCTAAAATCAACAGAAGAAGACAAAACCATTAATCAGGCACTACTTAAAGGGATAGTCCACCCAAAAATTAAAATTGAGTCATTATCTAATCACTCTCATATCATTCTGTGGAACATAAACAAACAAATTTTTAAAGAATGTTGATAACCAAGAAGTTTCAGTTACCAAACTTCTCATTTTCTATACTTTTTGAAAGCTTTTTTGTATATGCTTAGCTTAGTGAACTCTCTTGAACATTATTCAAGCGAATAGGATGTTCTTTAGTGGAAAAAGGGATTATTGTGGAAATAAAATGATACTTAAAGGGAACCGTGGATATTTAATGATCACAGTGAGATATTAGGTATCATAAACAAATGGATTTTGAAAGCACAGGGATAAAATCGTATATGAAAATGATTTTATAATTTCAGCGGAACAAAATGCATAATTTGCTCAAACACAGTTCATCAGTGAGCTCTCATCAATGACACTCTTTCCAAATACAACATACTTACTCAACCAGCGCTGGCCAAAGTAGATCTATATTGAAACATGTGCGACGATGCACCCAGAAGAATAGAGGCAGGGTCTCACTGTGCCAAACATCAGTCTTCATCCATCAGCTTAGCTGACCATGTGTGATTGTTGTATTAAGTCAAACCTCTACCTCACACACATGAGCAGATCTGAAGAATTGTCATTGCATAGACCTGAAGTGCCTTTCAAAAGCAGTTAATACAGGCTGAGCTATTGGCCACACCCTTTATGTAATTGTGAACTGCCTGTTCTCATTGTTTAGTTTACTTACATTTTTTGAATACTTTCTCACATCTTTTAGTCCACTGAAATATGTTTGTTTATACATTTTGTGATCAGACTGCAGGATTGTATTTTGTTGCATTAACTAAAACTGGGCAGTGGCTTTTTAGTTTCTAGCATGCTTTATGCAACTGGCTTGTGAGAGAAAATTGAGAAATTAAGTGGTGTTTTGTGTATTTTTGAGCAAAGATGATCTTGTAGACCGGTAGATGATACCTGAAGAACAGTCCATTGAGTTAAAATGCTAATGTGCACAAATTATATTCTTAGGTTTTAACCTAATGTTTTAAAAATGGAACAGTTTTTTATACCTTAAGTGAAAATCTTTAAAAATATGTGTGCATTTGTGTTTTTTGTTGAGCAAAAATATGCAGTTTGGTGAAAATGTTGATATTTATGGCCAAAATGTAAGATGAGATTCTGATTGCTTGTAATGTTAATAAATTAAATATGATTGTAGCATGTGTAAATCTTTATAACAGTATAACAGACTACCTACATAAAATGCATATAAATATAGTCACTCTATATCTACTCGTAGTATGTCTTAGTAAGATATTTAAATGCTTAGTTTTATCATCATTGCAATGCAATACAACAATGACACACAAACTTTCCTCAAAAGCCTGGTGGGTCATACTTAATACTAATTTTAATGATTTTTCTAAAACATTATGCATGGATAATCAAGCAAAGCCAAGCTGCTTCAGCCTAGTAAGTGTTCATCTTGAAGTCTTACTAACAATATAAGTTATTCTTAAGTTTACTTCATAAAAATCTTTAAATATTTCACAACAAAAAGACATGTGAAGCACGAGCTAAAGGTGGATGTTTCTACAATTATACTAAAAGGCCTTTTACTTGCTAAAAATGTATAAACTATTAGTCAGATGACAGTTAGTCTCACGTAGGCAGACCTTCAGACTGACGGCAGAAGGTCTGGGAACTTTGGCCACTTTGAATGGCCAAGGCCTGCAAAAAGGCCATATGACTGACAGGCAAAGCAACCAATCACGTAACAGATTTTACAGTAACAGATTGACAGATGCACCCATGCCTTCTGTGCATTTTGAACTGGCTTATATTTTGTATATGTAATTATTTAGAAACAAGTGTGAAGAATTTTGAATTACTGTGTGTAAATGATGACAGCTGTGTTGCAGTTGTGCTTAACTTTTGCTTTTTATGTTTAGGATTTTGCATCACACGTTCATCATAGAGCAAATTGTGTCTTAGTGAGTGAGAATGTGTTTAATGTTTTGCAAAAACTGTGCATGAGATCTGCCAACAGTGTCTAAACTGCCTAAACTTGTTTAAGGTTTTGCAGAAAGAGTGATTCATTTGACAAATTGCTTTAGGCCATTGAGAATTTGGATTAGAGAATGGGGTTTAGTGTTTTAGCAAATGTGAAAAAGTGTAATTTGTATTGGACATTTCATGTAATTTTACGGCAAAATACAGTTTTTGGAAGTGAGAAAGTATGTATACTTGAATGTACAGTGAAAACTCGTAAATTGACATTCCTAGAATTCCCTGTGTTACACCGTGTCTACACTGGACGCGACAAAGCAACTGTTGCAAACCATTTGAACTTTGTGTGAGCACATCATAAATAGAATGCAGTAGTAGTTTACTGTCGAGGATTTATCGTGTCACGCTGCATCCAGTGTAGGCAGCATCACACTTAACATTACTAAGCAAATAGTACTTAAAAAAATAAGTTAAGTGAACTTGACAATTCACTTAACTTTTTTTTTTAATTATTATTTACTTAGTAATTTTAAGGCAATGGGTTTCCTCAATTTTTTTTAAGTTAAGTCAACTATAGTTACCAGTTATGTGTATTGTACCAGATGTATGCTACATCTAATGTTGTTAATCAGTGTTTATTGCATTATTTCAGTTTAATGTGTATTACCATGATGGTGTTTAGTATTTGTGTGAATGCCAGTATGGACCTTCTATATATATTAGTATTTTTTCTCATCTTGTAGAAAAGCTTGTGATGAGCTTTGGTTCATGTGACATTCTCATCACTACCTGCTTTTGGTGGTTGTGTATTACAAAGTTACTAAACAGATTTTAGTACTTCAGTAGGTTGGTACATTATATCAGTTAATAAAATGCATTTTAAATGCAAATTTAAGTTAAAACGGACTTAAATTTAAGTTAAGAAATGTTGCTACCATATTTTTTACGGTAAACTTCTGGCAACCACAGACTTTTTTTTACAGTGTTGGGTTAAGAAAGCTCGACATGTGGAATCACTGTGCACAAATAAAGCAAGTTAAACTAAAGAGTAATTGTTTTGAGTGCACGTAATTTAGGGTTTAAGTTGTAGATATTCAAAGTTCTGTGATTTATATCAAAACAACAAAGTTTAAGACAATTTTGAATATAGCACTAGAGTCATGTAGACTTGGTGCTTTTTGTGCTTGACAGTCACTAGGTCAGTAGGAACCGCTGCCGTGTGACGAGGTGTTTAATGATTCTTCAAAATAAACACATATAGGTTTGAAATGTCATGAACGTGCATAAACAATGGCAGAACTTCCATTTTTAGGTGAACTATTCCTTTAAGCAGTGTCAGTGAGCATACAGCATGTGTGGAAGATGCAGGCCGCAGTCAAGAGGGGTGACGATGTGTGTCACAGAACCCGCACTGATCGCCGCTGTTTGTAAGCAAAGCCGAGCAGAGAGATTATCTGCTGGTAAGAGCTGGGGGCTGTTGTAAATGATCTGCCGTGTGGGTGATAAACCCTGTCAAAAGCACCTCTAGCGCGGCACCTGGGCTTAAAGAAAGTCATGCTCAGATTTGTCTCATGCGCCAGATTAAAATCAGGACGCGGTTGACTTCAGGGTAGGACTGAAGGGTTTATTTAACTCTAATGAATATTTCACATTTCGCACAAAGACATTCCTGCAGAGATCTCTGGGAGTTCTGTGTATCTCGGGGTTTTCGCTTCAGCATGAGAACGAGCCGTTTTCATCATCGCAAACAACCCGTGTAGGAAACACTGAGCCATGTGTGTGTCTGCATGCGTGTATGTGCATGTTTTGTGGGTTCCTCATGGTGTTAATCATCATTACTAATTACAACAAACCCGTGAACAGACTGACTGGAATCTGTTAAGATTCTGAGGAAGATTGCAGGATATGTACACAGCCAACCACGGCGTCGCTTTTGGTTCGTCCAGAAGAAATGGCAGCAAACCCACAATAAATGTTGTGAGTGAAAATAGAAACGGCTTAAAATAGAAATTCCTTTTTCTTAACTCCTTGCGCATGTCGAACAAGCTCCGTCAGCCAATCGATTCTGTCGTTACAGATGAAAGCAAATTACAGATCGAAAATTTGTTCTAATTGCTGCGATTAAATTGTTGGAAACGGGTGATAGCATCTCTCAGCCCTCCACCCACTAAAGAACGAGACTCAGCCATTAAATTATCCTGCTATCAGGAGTGGTGGAGTCCTACTTTGATCTTGTTGGTTTAGAGAAATGGCGGGACTCGATTATGAGCAAAATTAGGGTGGCAGGCCGACCGGGAAGGCGCCGCGGCGTAAAGGGTCAACACAGAACGAGGGCGGGAGCCAGTCGACTTTGAGTAACATGTAACTGCCATTTCTGAGAATAATTGGTTGTTTTTGGAAACAGATGACTTAATTTTCTGTGTTTGTGAATTTGTAAAATGTTTGTAGGCATTACAATGTGTCTATGACTCCAAAGTGTGGTTAGCGTTCTTAATATTATTCAACCCTTGACTGCTGAACCATATGGTAAAAAGTTATGAAAATTGGTAGAGTTATAGCGTGGGGTTTAAAATATCATCTAAAAATGGATTTATGGTGGTTAACATCACTGAAAAAGCTTAATGAAAGCTTTAATGAAATGCTCACCAAGGCCGCATTTATTTGATCTAAAATACACTAATATTGTGAAATATTATTACAATTTAAAGTAAATGTTTTCTATTATGTCGTTTAAAATGTAATTTATTCCTGTGATCAAAGCTGAATTTTCAGCTTCATAACTCCAGTCTTTAGTATCACTTGATTCTTCAGAAATCATCCTATTATGTAGATTTGCTATTCAAGAAAAATTTCTTAATCAACTTTATTATCATCAGTGTCAAACGTAATTGTGCTGCTTCATGTTTTTGTGGAAACCGGGATTGTGTACACAATTAGTCCTACTACATCTTTTTTGCACCAAAACGTAAATAAACAGTACAATGGTAAAATATAGCCCTTTAGTTTGTGGCTTCTATTTGTGGCTTCTATTTCTGTTCTCTGGTCAAAAGATGTCAGGAAATCCCCAATTTCATCCACGGAAGGCTCATCTCCCAGTATGGATACTGCGTTTGGCTGGGCTGCCTTGAATTCCCTGTAGCCACAGACAGTTGGAGAGGCACTGATGCACACCGATCAGAACACATCATTTGGGCTGGAGCTCACACGGGCAGATGGGAAAATGACAGGGTGAGTCAAACCAAGGGGAAGAATGAGCTTCCTGTCGACAGAATATTCCTGATCTATGATGATAGCGCAGGAATGACCGTCCAAAATCAGGGCCCCTGGAGGGGAAGTCTCACAGAAACAACATCTACAGAAGACTCGGCCGTAATCTTGTTCATCTGAAGCGACGCTAGAGTAAGAGGACACAAAATATTAACCAAACAAGTCAAATGTCAAAATGTTCCAGAAGGCAGTTTTGCAGTAAATCCCATAGAACAACCATTTTGGGTCCCTGAACAGTTATTAAAAAACACTTAACATTTTTAAAATCAAGAAGATTTTAAAAATCCAAAGAAAAGAACCTTTTGTGCAATGAAAAGATTCCATGTATAAAAGATTCTTAGTGGAACCAACAATGCACATTAGAAACATTACAATTAAGAATGCAACTGACAGACAATTGCATTTGCATTAGAAGAGTCACGGGGTACTTCCTCAGGCCAAAACATCAGTTATTTATGACCCTTTTTAATACACTTCTGGATTGAGAAGACATAATATGCAAAACTGTCGCTTTAAATCTCAGTTCTTAATCCTTTTATTGTCATTGTCTTGAATCCAACCACAAAAAAGAGACCACACCTGTGGCAAAGTGTCTATTAAACACTCATCTGTGGGATAATGATGTTTTGAATCTTTTTGGTTGCACTTGTTTTATGTCACTAATACTGTTAGTACCTAAAAGAATACGCCCATATTTCTTTTTAACACCTAAAACCTGTATTACCCAGATGCAGGATTACTGTTGAGACTGAACTGACTCCAGCAAGCTGTTTTGTATGTATACACCTACATCACTGTTTAGGTTACTAACAGGCTACCTAAATATTTAGGTTACTAACATTTCAGTGTGGTGATACCTTTCCTAGACAGGGCTGCGTTTCCTGTACAACGATGTTAACACGCTGTTTAATTACCATAGTACTATGCATGTTGGAGAAGCTAACCAACTAGTCATTCAGGACTGAAATCATATCGTCGCATCTCAGTCGTTTGAATCACAATGGTTCTGTAAGGCCTTATGCGTCAGAGAAACTTTTGTCTTTGCGGTAGCACTACAGCATCGCTGTTGAAGAGTAATTAGCTGGTGAAGTGGATTTATTTATTGTAGAGTTAGCTAAAGTTATCATGTGCATTGTAATGTTCAAAAAGGATATCATAAATGTCAATAGACCACGAGTAACACAAGCGGTTCATTAATAAGTTCGTACGATCTTACCTTCGTGCTGTGGAAATACAAACGGAAGACAGAAGACAACGATCGCAGCACTGAAAAGGGGCGGGGCTATATCCGAAAGTGACTAATAATCTGGACTATTTAATCGACTGGACTATTTAATTTTACGAAGTTAGATGCTTTGTTAAGTCACAAAAATGTCTGTCAAAAATAAGACAAAGTAGCTTTAATTTTTTTTTAAATAATTTTAAGGGTAATAAAAAAGAAGGCATTGCTGCTGTCGAAGGAATCATGTGCATTGTAATGTTCCAAGCGGATATCATAAATGTCAGTAGACCACGAGTATCACAAGCGGTTCATTAATAAGTTCGTACGATCTTACCTTCATGCTGTGGAAATACAAACGGAAGACAGAAGACAACGAGCGCAGCACTGGAAAGGGGCGGGGCTATATCCGAAAGTGACTAATAATATGGACTGTTTAATCGACAGGAGATATAAGAGCTAATATAACGAATATGTAAACTAATTCATTTTTTTGTTTAATTTTGCTTTATTTGATGTTTGATTCAATGGAGATTTCCTCTTATGTTATACCTATTCCCTAGCATTCTGTGCACATGTGCACTCTTCAAAAATGGCGCGGGTTTTTGACACGCTAAAATATATAGATTAAAACGTATATATATTTAAATGGAATGAACGAATGTTCTACATGTTGGCTTGAATACCTTGCTCAAGAGGATAAACTATAGTCCACATGTCAGGCTAACCAGATATTACGCTTCTAATCACAGGTCGATAACTTCATTTCCAATTTTGCGCTACTTTTTGCACATTTTCCTTTGAACTATGGTTTCAGGAAACTCCGAATCGTTGAATTATGTAATTTGCGGTCAGTTATCTAAGAAAGCTTTTGGGAAACGCACCCCAGGATAGCATCATTGAAATGTAGACAGCAATGTGTTCAACCTGCCGCCACTTTGATTTTAATTTAGCCCATTATCAGATTAAAAAGTACGTTGACTATATCCGTATCTAATCCGAATGTCTCCTGGGATTAAGCAAAGATACTCTGCAGACCAGAATGGGGTTTTCCAGCGTCTCGTTTGGGAATGTTTATGTAACCCTTACAATCATTTGGGCTGTTTGTTTCGGGTCCAGCCGGTGGGCCAAAGCACTTTGGTAATGAAGCCAATTGAACTTAACTGCAAAGAAACCGTTTGAAAGCTCTGTTTGTTTTCACTCAGTCTTATCGAAAGATTTCAGTGCAATTACGCTTTGATATAATTGCTATTAGATTTAAACTGACTGCAGTCATTAGAAAACATGCCTTAAACGGAGGTTTTTAATCGTGGGTGGCATATAGTTAAAAAAGTCTTTAAATGCAGAATCTAGAATTATTTAATTATAATAAAAAAAAAACTTATGAAGTTAGATGCTTTGTTAAGTCACAAAAATGTCTGCCAAAAATAAGACACAAAGTAGCTTTAATTTTTAAAAAAAAATAATTTTAAGCGTAATTAAAAGGAAGGCATTGCTGTCGAAGAAAGTACTGAAATATTGCACTTGACCTGTGCCATGCACTACGTAAATAACTAGATATTTTTACAAATAATTTGGTTAATTTATTTATGCAGACCCGTAATGATTCTGTTCTTTTTGAATGTTTTGAATCAACCAATGCATGTGTTTCGGCTTACTCTGTCCTGTTTTATAGGTTAATATTCCCACACATTAAATGCATCCCAGCAATTTTACGTACAAAGCATCCAGGGTAATAAAAATACCATGTTAACAATGCTTAATATGTCAGTGAGAAAGAAGTTTTCAAGACATTTTTGCGGATATATGCATTACTGGAATGCAATTAACCATGACAAAACCCACCTACTTTTTTAATCAACAAACATTTTTTTCTATAAAAGATAATCAATTACTAGAAAAAGTAATTGATTGAACAAAATGTTTTTCTGGCCCTTAACATTTCACACACTTTAATGATATTGAAGTCTTTTCGCGGTTCCTTATGGTGAACACACGTCCTGATTTTTGAAGGAAAAATCTGGAGTTATTTTAATTCAGAAAAATAAGTTTCCTTAAAGGAACGAAGATTGCTCCCATTCACCTGATTCGGGATCATTAAAATAATTAAACAGTTTTATTACACTTCAGGTTTATGGGCTGTACAAGTTCATGTTCAAAGCTTCAAAGCTCAAAGATTTTTTTTTTCCGTGTGAAGGAGTTTTAAGTGACATCTTTCATTAACCCGATTTACAAGTCACAGCCCATTTCAAATGTTTGGCATCAAAAGAGAACTTTATTAGCTGAAATCAATCAAATATTGGAATGTAAATATTGCTACATTTATGTTTGAAATATTTTGATAGTAACGTCAGAAAAGAGAGCGCTCATATATATATATATATATATATATGTATTAAAAAAAAAAAGCAAAGACCGAGAACGCGTCTTAAAATGTCCATTTATTGTACCTGTTAGGTTATAACTATTGTATACTGTATTGTACCTGTATAAACTCGTGTATGAAGGTTTTTAATGCTTTATTTGAAATTTATTCTCATGCTTTAATGAAACGTATCAAAAATAGCCTAATAAAGAAACGTTTGATGTTAAAATAGCTGTCTGGATCACTCGAGATCTGACTTTGTCATGTGAAATTCAGATGCATGTTTTTTTTAATAACAACAACAAAATTAGAATTAGAATATTACCTATATTAGAAATAGAATATATATGTGTTAAAATACATTATATTAGGAAAGGAAAGAAAAGTCTTTATTTCATACATTTGTTTGACAGACTGATCGACACTTGTTCAGCGGCAACGCGCTAAAAAACATATCTTGCCTATAAGAAAAAAACAAAACACTGAGTCCATTTCTAAAAAATATCCAGCAAGACCATCTGAAATGCCTCTTGTCCAAGCGGTCTCAGGACAGGAATATGTGTTTAGGGCTTTAACGTTTAGGAAACTGCGTGAATTCCTTTTTAATGATGCAACACTGCCATCTACTGATCATAAAAGACCACTGCAACTACAAATCTAACAGTGAAACAATATTCAGTGTATTCAAGTCATTATAAAGTAGTTAACTTTAGACCTTAGTCAGGTTAGACGCCATATTGAATTTAACCGGATGAAAACGAGGCTGTGAGGGAAAGACGTCTTTACGGTGCCACGCGTTCTAAAGGGGTAGATCACAATTTTCACAACTCACATTGTTCAAAACTGTTCAGTCACAGAAAGCTGTCGTTTCGTCAGCTTAATAATCGGTATGTTGTTGTTAAACAACCATGAAATCCATTATTGAACGCGCTGTACTTTTCTTCCTCGTCGTTTTCATTCCTGTCAGAAATGAAATACGGCGCTACCAAGATTAAGGTCAATAACCAATGCTTTAACTTTCTTAAGGGAAGAGTAGGCCTATTTAGCCGATTTAAATGTAGAAACAAAAGAGAATAAACAACAAATAGGCCTTCATTGTTAAAACAGATTTCAAATACAAAACTAAACAACATAATTTGATTATATGTTTATTTATTAGTATCATAACCGATCTTTTGTTTCTGTTTAGTAGAGCAGCTTTTCATATACATTTAGTTCCTCAAATATGTGACCACCAGCAGTGACAGGAATCAAGTTCTGATGTTTAAGCAGAATGTCCCAGTGCAAAAGCATGATCAAAATCTATGCACAATTAACTTTTCTCCAACTCGCTTCTGGAAAATCACTTTATTCATGGTTTTTCTGGTCTGGCTGGTGTGTCTTATTATTTGTTGTTGTCTATCTTCCATCTCATCACTGACATAAATCTTCAGAGGTCCAGTAATACAGGACTGGTTTAGTTCTTTATGAAGAGATTCTCTGATGGAAAAGCTCATCTTTAATGACTTAAACGGAACGATGGCTGGCCTGTTAAGATGAAAGAATGCAAAAGTTAAGAAAAATCCTTTGCATTGTCCCCCAAAACATTCATCAGCAGGGTAAAGCACCTGCAGGTATGGCCGTCTACACCAGGATCATCTTGTGCGGCCCAAGCAGCCTGTCTTCACATGGAGCTCAACGATCAGCCGGGGAATTGAATGGAAGTTGTAAAAATAGATGAAAAAATCCAGAAAAAGAATTCATCCTCATTTGGCTGTGACGGTGGTCTGGGCTTTTTTGTCCCGGGTGTATCCTCAACAGCTGAAATCACTGAAGATGTTTGTGTTTGCAGGGAAAATATCACATCTATCATTCATTTGGGGGCTTGTAGGCCAGAACCGTTTCCACATTTGACATACTACTCAGTCAGGCGGTTTCACGTCACGCTGCTTTTCCAAAAGCCCATTCCCATTCACTGCACAGATTCAAACCCTCACGGATTTCATTTCATTTAATCTGCCCACATATAAAACACAAAAGACATGAACACCCTGCTTCAAATAAAAACAGACAGACAGATAAATAATTATGTTAACTAATTAACATTTATATATTTATGCAATTAGATGTATAATTTATAATAATTTTATTTTGAAATAATTATGCTAAAAATTAATTGACTTATAATTGACTTATGATTTAGATTTATATATATAAATTGGTAAAAAAAAAAAAAAAAAAAATTACATTTGGGCCCCCTCTCCCTTGTCTGGCCCTTAAAATCAATCTAACAATCTTCCTTCGTTAGGGACTTGTCCCTACCAATATCCAGCGACTGCTATAGTGTCCCTAGCAGTCCATACAATTAAATGTATATGTAACCACTGTTATTGTGATTTCAGCCGCATCTGAAATGGGTAAATAGGCTATGCTAGAAAAGTACGTCCTTGAAACTGAGCTTTTCGAAACTCTGAATAAGTTAAACCATTGCGTTGCCAAATTATTCACTGTTTAGAAGCGCTTTAATCGGATCATTGCAAATAGTTTGATTCAGATCGGGAATTCAAAGCGTGCATTGCGAATCATTTTATTTATATTGGAACTGCGGAGCGGGTTCGCAAATCTTTTGATTCAAAACAGAACTTTAAAACTCGTATGGCAAATCATTTGATTTAGATTAGAATTTCGGAGTGAGTTTGTGAATCTTTTGATTCATATTGGAACTTCGAAGCGGATTTGTGAATCATTTGATTCAAAACAGAACTTCGGAACGCGTATCGCGAATCATTTGATTTAGAATTTCGGAGTGAGTTCGTGAATCATTTGATTCAAATCGGAACTTAGGAGCACGGATCGCGGATCATTTGTTTTGGACCGCAACCTCGGAAAGCGTATCGCGAATCATTTGATTTAGATCGGAACTTTGGAGAGGGCTTGTGAATCTTTTGATTCAGTTTTGAACTGCGAATCGCGAATCATTTGATTCCGATCGGAACTTCGGATCGTGAATCATGTCATTCAGATCAGGACTTCGGAGCGGGTCCATGAATCTTCTGATTCAGATACGGACTTCGGCGCACATATGGCAAGTCATTTGATTTAAATCAAAACTTTGGAGCATATATCCCAAATCACTTGATTTAGATTGGGATGAATGAATCTCCACATCATGTAATTAATTAGATAATTATATTACAAATTTTAATCAACTGACAACCCTAAATATGCAATATATAAATATGCATAGCCTAAGTACTTGCATATATGTGTATGTGTATCATTTATGATTGAAAAAAAAAATATATATATATATATATATATAAAATTGTAAAAAGTAATTGTGTTCAAAATAATTGAATTACAACTGCTATATATAGATATAATTCATATCTTGGCTAATAGGAAGGACCTATGTTCACATACGTGCAAATGCAGGAGACTCGCAGTATTTATTTTCCTTGGTCTCAGTATGCGCCTTGAGTCTAAAACAGTGTGTGTCCTTCAGCATTATAGTGCCGAAACTCCAAAACTCACAAACACAGCATAACCATCAGAAACCTTCCACATACTGTACATACATACCAATGCGCCAGAAGTGATGTATCCTGACTTCTCCTGGAAGAACGAGGAACTCCCTGCTGATGGTTATATCAAGGCTTTGGGCTACTAAACACAGGCCTGAGTTTCCTGTGCGTTCCTGTCTGCTGGTGGGCCGAGCGCTCATCTGTCCGCTGTCCCGCAGAGGCCATAAATTGTTGAGATGAGATGAAGTCCTTGTGTTCCCCCCCAAACTGCTGCGTGAAAGCTGCATGGCCGTGTTTTGACAGCCCGTGGCTTTAAATCATCGTTTTATGACGGCCAGGGAAAACGTGTCCGTGTTCCCGCCGATGATTTACGTTCATTGGAGTCTGGAGGATATGATAATTTGGCCCGAGCAGATGGATTGAGAGATACCAAAGGGCTTCTGTGCCAAACGCTCTCATGCGCCGCACAAATGGAGTCCACATGCGGGAGAAAAAGAGCCTGACATCTCTGTTCATCTCCTCAATGTCACGTGCCTCTTCTCCTGTCTAATGAATTACACTTATGTTCAACTGTACTGGGCAGGGATCAAGTCTCATAATTCATAATTCTGAGTCGCACAATCATAAAAAAGCTTATAGAGAGAAGCCAACAGTATGAAAAAATCTGAACTTGATGCCATTGATTTCAGGAACAACTGCTTTCCATGCAGAACAGAGCAGGTTGAGTGATTAGAATGTGAAATCCTCCAAGTTTCCTCCATGACTGCAAATTTATAATAAAATAGGTTTTGTTTATGTTTTTTTTCTCCTTTTACAAAGCCAACAGTGCCATTGTCAACACAGGCTGACATAATCTGCCTGTTGGCCTTATTATAAAAAGGACAGGACTTTTCTAAATGATCTGATTTACAATTTTTGCTTCATGAACAATAAAATGGATACAAAAAGTATACCTAAGTATACCTAAGCAACCACATAGCAACATAATAAAAACACTCCAAAGAGCCGGAAAGCAACAACATAGAAAGTACATGATGTTTTGCATTGCAAGCAGGCACCAAAATTTTGTTTAGATTTTTTCCCCTAGAAAATCTAGAAGAAAAAATCTATATGCATGTCATTCAGCAAGGATGGATTAAATTGATCTGAAGTGACAGTAATGCATTTATAATGTTACAAAAGATTGATAATTAAAATAAATGCTGTTCTGTTCAATGTTGTATTTATTAAAGAATCGTGAAAAGATGCAACTGTTTTTAACATTGATAATAATTAGAAATGTTTCTTGAGCAGCAAATTTGCATATTAGAATGATTTCTGAAGGATCATGTGACACTGAAGACTGGAGTAATGATGTTGAAAATCCAGCTTTGTATCACAGAAATAAATTACATATTTAAATATATTCAAATATTGTGAAAATATTTCACAATATTACTGAGTTTTCTGCATTTTTAATCAAATAAATGCAGCCTTGGTGAGCAAGAGAGTTTTTTTCTCCATCCCAAACTGGGGATCTGGAGTAATGATGCTGAAAAAGCTTTGCATCACTGGAATAAATTACATTTTAAAACATATTCACACAGAAAACAGTACTTTGAAATTGCAATAGTATTTCAGAATATTACTGTTTTTATTGTATTTTTTTATTTAAATACATGTAGCCTTGGTGAGCAAAAGAGACTTCTTTCAAAATAATTTAAAAAATCCCAAACTTTTGATGAAGGGCCTAAAAGAAGGCCATCATATTTAGCTTACTTCCAGGAGCAATTTTGCTGTCAAGTGCTTTTTCGTTTTTTAATCAAGTCTCTTATGCTCATTAAGGCTGTATTTATTTGATCAAAAATGCAGAAAATTTAATATTTTGAAATATTATTGCAATTTCTAATATTAGTTCCCCATTTTAATATACTTTAAAATAGAATTTATTTGTGTGACGCAGCACTGAATTTTCAGCATCATTACTCCAGTAATGCGAAGTATTTACCAGCATATCTGTTTGTTTGTTTGTTTTTACATTGATAATATTTAGAAATGTTTTTTAGCAGCAAATAAGTATATTAGAATGATTTATAAAGGATCATGCGACATTAAAGATTAGAGTAATGATGCTGAAAATTCAGCATTGCTTTGCAGAAATAAATTACATTTTACATTATATTAAAATAGAAAACAGCTATTTTAAATTGTAACACGATTTCAGAATATTACTGTTTTTTCTGTATTTTTAAACAAATAAATGCAGCCTTGGTGCTGACGGTAGTGTTTGTGTTTTCTATTAAATGTGTTCATGAATGGCTCACTCTTTAACATACTGGAGGTCATGATGTGGACAGGCGGTGGTGGTCTGACCGGATACCCAAACCACACTGGCACTAACTCACTCCTCTACAGGACCAGAGCGTCATCCCAGACAGGCATGAGAGCTGAGCAGGAAGCCAACTAAACTAAACAGTGCTTTGGGTCATATAAGCCAACAGATGTTCATAATGGCGGAATGGAGTCCAAAACATGTTTAACTTTGTGCATTTATAATCCATATAAGTATGGATTAGCCTGCATAAAATGATTTTTATTCATCAAGAAATTGCACTGCAGCATCGTTATGATGGGGTCAGAGGTCAATGTAGAAACATACACAGCTCAAAAATGTGCTTAAATGATTTTGTGTTAGAAAATCTGATGCATTTCTTGTCATAGCGCTTTTCTGAAAAGGTTTCAATGCAAAAATGAGTCAGATGGAACATTTTCACTCTCTGGCCCGAGACTCAGGTTTAGCTAATCTGTTATCTGAAGGGCTCTGAATTCTCATAGCAGACTTTCCATCCTTCTCACTTGATTTCCAAAAGTATCTAAACATCCCTGCGTAGACTTTAAACATCGTGTGGTTGGGGCATTTACCAAACGCTCTTTCATCCCACATGTCTTCCCACACTGTCCAGCGCACAAAGCCACAGCATGGAAAAAGATTTCAGCGGTGGAATCACGACTGAGGACGGCCACCCATGTCTTACCTCACGCCCTTTGGCCCCGGTCCTGCGAGATGAGTTTTCCTCACTTGTAACTGGCAGACAGTGATATGCAGCACAGTTTCGGGTGAAACGGTTTCTTCTCACTGATCCCGTTCATACTGTATGAGAGAGGCAAGGATGAGGAAAGTATTATGCTTGTTACTCAGGCCATTTCCACCATTTTTATAGTGCATATGAATTGTTTTCAGCTTTTATTACCCGGAATATTAGCCTGAATTCCTAACAGTTAGTTTGTGCACATGATGCAATACAGCAATAAAGAGAAAATGGTAAAAGTCATTATAAAACAATGACTCATGAAACTTTGTTTTGCTGGAAGAGGTTTAAAAACGTTTTTGTTAATTGAAAAAAGCTGAAATGAAATATAAATATAATTACATGAAAAACTAAATTTAAAAAATGTCAAAAGCATGTAACATTACTAAAAATTAGACTAAAATTAAAATAAACGGTTATTCAAAATATCAACAACAACTATAGTAGTAAGTGTGGAGCTATTTTGTAATCTTTTCTTGAGCGAGCAAAAAAAAAAAAAAGCTCATGGCATTTTGCCTTATTGGAACTTTGCACAAAGCTTGGAAAATAATAAAATGATTTCATTTAAGAAAACTGTTCCAGTTCGTGTGCAAAAACTTATTGTGCTTTTGTTCTGGGCAATATCCAACTGGCCAGAATTTGGAGGCTTGTAACCTACTTCAAAAAGCATTATGAAGAAACTTCAAATTCAGATTTCACTTAGAACTTCTCTCCAATCTAATTCAGGACATAATATTTTTAACTGCTCTTACATGCTATTTATTTATAAGCATAAAACTGCTTAATAATATACTATTATAAAAGTGTGATGTGTATTTTGCCTGTGCATGATTTATAAATCTGTGCAGGGCCTTAATGGAGGTGTGTATGCTATGCCAAATGCCTGTTGTTTTTTAATATGTGAGTATATTTTCTTTATTCTTTTTCTAATAGCAGCCTTCATGTGTTTATTTGTTTTCTTTATAAACGTCATTTTGCATTTGTATTAAAAAAACACACACACAGGCATTTCACAGAAGTGCAGACTAATTTGTCACAGGCTTCATTAGACCACAAAAAAGGTCCTTCAGTGTGGAGTGTTCCAGCAATTTCTGAAACGTGTCAGGTGTTGTACGAAAAACAAAGAGACAAGGTAAGTGTCAGTTTTTACGGATTTGACTCCTAATTTGGAGATAGAATTCATATTTTTTTTGTAATATCAGGTTGTTGCTTTCTTGAACACGCACTTGTGTAATGCTAATGCTAGAAATACGCCAGTAGATCCTCAAGATGGAATAAAGGCCGCTTGATAGATGTCTAATGTCATGGAGATATTTACAATCGTTATTAACAAGAATATTAACTTTTGATACGTTGTTTATTCACTTTAATCGTGTTAAACGCAGTTTGGGTTGTAGTACCGTCCATCATCACTACGTGTCGCTGTAGTAAATAAACGATTGGCGGTGAGTGCGTGGCGAATATTGTTCTCTCAATTTAAAATATCCAGTATTTTTTAACGAATGACTTAACATATTTTAGCTTATCAGTAAGATGGCTTATTTCTTGAATATGCCTCAAAACTGTGCGTCAACTGTTCGCCGTTTTTCTGTTGATTTCTCGCATTTGTGTGCTTGTGTGCAATTTTCATTATGTGTTTTCCCCTTATTTCCATCGGTATAGTTTGTTTTATCCACATAATAATGGAAATTCTGGAAAACAAGTACGTCTTGTTTGTTTTAGCGATTGTGCTGCTTGTTTTGTTATTATTAAGTTGCAGACTTTGTTGCTTGATGACAAAACCGGAAGTACAGTTGTACATACAGAGCAGTTGAGTGCTTTTCATTGTAACGAAATACTTTGACTAGTCTCTTTGACACATTTCTTTCTTTCTTTCTTTCTTTCTTTCCATCCAAACCAAACTGTATTGTCAGTTTTGTTGTTGGTTCTTACTTACGCACTTAGTGTTCACACCGTTCCTGTGAGATGTGCTCTCCTGACTGGGTATCTTCCTGATTTGTAGATTTAGTACACTCATGTTTCACCTCAGATCGCATAAATCTTTCGCCTTTTACTAAAGATTTCCGTGGGGCGGAGCACAGCGAGTACTATCCAATTTTTTGTTGCTCTGGGTTAATGCGGGGCTGTTTACTTTGTTGTATAACAGAATGGTATGATGGTTTTCTTAACTAAGTTGACTGAATGTTTTATATGTTGCATCAATTCTTTAATATAGTATTTTAATACCTTTTGGCAACTGAACAAATTAAAAGTCTCTTTTCCATTTGAGACATATCTTTAGTCTGTAAAATTAAAACTTTCTCCCCGTCCGAAAACCGAACTCCCGCGCGGCTGCCGAAAATGGTTAAGCTTAAATTCTCTTAACTTTTCCCATATATTCTCTGTGGTGTTGTTTAACACTACGGATGCAGTATATGTTTGGCCGCATGTAGATTTCATGGCGCTGTTTCACAGTTTTCGTGGCGGGGTATTCAAGTATATGTAAAGTGTTTGGTAGCGTAACAGTTGTCTGTCAATCATTCGCTGTGGAGGAGACGCGTTTTACCAAATGGTTCACAAAATTGTTTTGTTTTGTACAACATACAGTTTTACTGTTAAAATATGTCGGCCTTACGAGCCAAGGTATTGCGTAATTGTTTTATTGACTGGATATATATATATATATATATATATATATACAAGACGTTTCTTTATTCTGTACTTACAAATAATGAAAAAGCTTATTTCTCCCCGTCGGGGAATCGAACCCCGGTCTTCCGCGTGACAGGCGGAGATACTGTCCACTATACTAACGAGGAAGCAGCTGATCTGAGAGCGGCACATGGGACTTTTATTATGAACTTCCTTGTTCAGGACGTTTGAAAAATCTTACATAAAAGTCCCATATCCTGCCTTAAAATATTAGTTGGTTCCTCGTTAGTATAGTGGACAGTATCTCCGCCTGTCACGCGGAAGACCGGGGTTCGATTCCCCGACGGGGAGAAACAATATTTTTGTTGATTTATCTACTAATATTTTAAAAGTAAATGGGCCACCATTTATGGTTACATATTTTCTCATTTGGACTAGTCACAATTATTTATTGTTTTAATCTTAAAAAACGGTTGGATCTGATTTATGCTTAAATGCTTGACATTTTTGTTACAAGTATTAAAGTGCTTACTTTCTTACTTTTATTATATTATATACATTATTGTATTAATAGAAATGACAGTAAGGGCTAGAATGTTTATTGCATTTATTTAATTTGAATCGCATGTTGTATTTGTATTAAATTAGACAAGTTTAACCAAAGCATTTCAAAGTGTACATTAATGTGGTTGTCAAAGGGTTTACAGTGAGAGAGACTGATCATGTTACTTAAGACTTTGAAAATGTAACGTTTGTTTTCAGCCATGCCAGTAAAGCGAGCTGATTCCGTAAGAGTGATGACGAAACCGGAAGTAAGCTCTTTTACCCACAATGCAATGCGGTTTAAATATTTTTTCAATTCATTTAAATATTTTACATTTTATACATAAATACACTCTTTTTTGTAATAGCGTACCCAGTGTAACGCTATTATACTTTGTTCTTATGCATTATATTTTCAGTACTAATGTATGCCATGGTGTAACCGTTCTTGTGAAATGTGTTTCTGTCACTCGAGTACGTACTGGTGAGCTTAACCATTTCAGTACACTCATGTTTCTCTTCAGATCGTATAAATCTTTCGCCTTTTACTAAAGATTTCCGTGGGGAGGAACACAATGAGTATAAACTAATTTTTTGATGCCCTGCTTAACTGCGGGGCTTCTCAATTTTGTTGAATGTCAGAGTTTATTATTGAAGCAGATTTGTTTTGTTTTAGAAACATAGTTGTTTTTTTGTCGTGAAGTTGAAACAACTTTTTATGGCAAGGATTTGATGTCTTGCCATGACAAATTGCATTTTGTCCTTTTTTTCTCGAAAAACATAGCGAAAAGAGAATGTTTATGTTATGTTTATAAAGGTCTGTTCAAATAAGCGCTCGGCACTTTCAGTTTAGTGCTCGTGTTAGACTGTGAAGAGAACATTTTCTATTTGTGTTCACTAATGAGACAGTGCCCTCTTTTGGTCAGTTTTTAATTTGTGTCAGCTTAAATTTAAATTTAAAAGCAATGGTCCTCGGGTTCCCACCGTTCACGTGAAATGTGTTCCTGAGTTAAAAAAAAACAAAAATTTTTTGATGCTCTGCTTAATTGCGGGGCTTCTCAATTGTGTTGAATGTTAAATTATCATTATTTCAGTAATGCAATTTTGTTCCGTTTCAGACGGATGATAGTTTGTTTGCTTATGTTTGTTTATGGTTCGGGGTTTAATTCTCTGCAATGACGAATTATATTTTGCGCTTTTTTTTCGCTCAGCACCCATTCTGCAAAAAAGACAAGTTCTACCTTGTTTTTTATTATGCAGTAAAGGAACAACAATTACAAAGACAAAAACAAAACAAAAAAATCAATGAGGGTTACATACAGTAATCCAAAGCATATTATGTTATCTTATAAGATTTACACCATAAAAGAGTCTTACATGCGATAGAGTTATTAGAGTTTTTTAAAGAGTTAAAATATTTTCTGAAAATAAAACAGTAAGGAGTTTTCTTTGAAAATTTACATTTATGAATGTGAAATTTTCCAAGGAATAGCAATAAATGAATAATAAATTTAAAGTGAGAAGGGTCTACATTCAAACAGTAGCCAAAGAAACACATTTTTGGGGGTTATACAGAAGTTTGGAAGTAAATATTTTTTAACAGTTCTACCATGTTTATAAATGTCTGTCCAAATTAGCGCTCCTCACTTTCAGTTTAGAGGCAGTGCTCTCTTTTGGTCAGTTGTGTATTGTGTCAGCCTAAAAGTAAACGTCGTCGGGTTCCCACCGTTCTCGTGAAATGTGTTCCTGTCACTCAAGTACGCACTGCTGCTTTCTTAAAGCTAGTACACTCATGTTTTTCTTCATATCGTATAAATCTTTCGCCTTTTACTAAAGATTTCCGTGGAGAAGAACACAATGAGTATAATTTAATTTTTTGATGCCCTGCTTAATTGTAGGGCTTCTAATTCTGTTCAAATATCAGATTCACTTATGATAGTGGTGGTTTTTTTATTGTGGTTTTATGTTAGAAAGTTTATTTTTTAAAAGTGTATTAGTTTCTTAAAGTAATTTCAACGCTTAAAATCGTATCTCTGAAATCTCAAATAATTGTGGGGCTTTTCAATCCAGTAAATACATCAGATTCATTTAACAGTAGTATTTATTTAGTAGCGTTGTTGAACATTTCCTTTGTATTCACTAATGAAATAGTGCCCTCTTTTGGTCAGTTGTGTCTTTTATAGCGTGTATAGTGTTTGTGGAAGCATTTACTCCTGTAAATTTTCTTTAATTTTCTTCAGATTTCTTTAATGATGGTGTTGTTATGATCTTATGCTAGGAATTTTTTAAATATAACGCGAAGTCCACTTTCAGAACAACAATTCATAAATAATTCACTCACCCCCTTGTCATGCAAGATGTTCATGTCTTTCTGTCTTCAGTCGTAAAGAAATTATGGTTTTTGAGGAAAGCATTTCAGGATTTTTCTTCATATAATTGACTTCAATTGTGCCCCCGATTTTGAGCTTTCAAAATGTAGTTTAAATGCAGATTCAAAGGGCTCTAAATGATCCCAGCCGAGGCGGGATTTATTTCGGGAAATAAAAATGTGTATACTTTTTAAGCACAAAAACTGGTGTTGCACAGGTTCTGGCATGCGCGTTCACGTCACTACGTACTGTTGAATCAGGTGGAAAGGTCAGGCAGAACGTAGGCAGAACCACAGACGCAGTGTTTACAAAGTGAACGCGGAAAGACTAAGAAAGTGCAAGTAAGTCAGACGCTGTTTACAAACAAAAAGGTACAACGTGTCGGACGATTCTGAAGTTGTAGGAGTTTTTCGCCATACTCTACCATTTTAGCCGGACTACACAGACGATGAACTTAGACGTGATTTATAGTAGTTATGGGAAGTTCGGATCATTTTACCGACTCGGATCGGTAACAACAAATAATCGAGTCTCGTTCAGCAAAATGAACGAATCTTTTTTCGAGTCATTTCGTTCATTTTAGCAAAATCAGCATCACGTGACAGTCACATAAGATGAACGAACGACTCGAAAAACCCGAAGACTCGAAACATGTCAACTAAAGGTGCGTTTACGCCATATCGGAATTCCCGTAATTACGAGATTCCAACTTGTAAAAAGCGTTCAGGTCCTCCTAGAACTCGTAATTACAACTTGTGAACTGGGAGTTTTCTGAGAGCTACGACTTGTACCACATGACCGCTGTACCCCCTGACCAACGTAGGCTCTGTTTAGGCATTGATAGTGTTGCCATAGAAAAAAGCATAATTCCGAGTCTGAGGACGTGAATAGCTCCGAGTAGAATGTCACATGTTGTCATCTCGAAATTACGGTAATTACGATATGGCGTGAACGCAGCATATTTCCAGTAAAGAATCTAACATGATGTTGCGCATGCGCGACTGAACGAATCACTTCCCCAGACGACTCGTTTTTCGCCAGTCACATTAAAGATTCGTTCAAAATGAATGAATCGTTCAAGAACGACCAGTGGACCCACATCCGAGAGCCTGTGCTACGGGAGCTTTTGGGATCCTTTAGAGCCCTTTGAAGCTGCATTTAAACTACATTTTGAAAGCTTAAAATCGGGGGCACAATTGAAGTCCATTATATGAAGAAAAATCCTGAAATGGTTTCCTCAAAAACCATAATTTCTTTACGACTGAAGACAGAAAGACATGAACATCTTGGAGAAGTCAACTTCCAGAACAACAATTTACAAATAGTTTACTCACCCCCTAGTCCTCCAAGATGTTCATGTTTCTCCTATTTCGTCCGACATCGTTGCACCTTTTTGTTTGTAAACAGCGTTTGACTTACTTGCACTTTCTTAGTCTTTGCGCGTTCGCTTTGTAAATACTGGGTCTGTAGTTCCTACGCTCGGCATGACCTTTGGACGTGATTCAATAGTACGTCGTGAACGAGCATGCCAGAACCTGTGCTACAGGAGCGTTTAGAATCCGTGTATCATTCGTCCATTCGTTTTTTGATTTAATATTGAAAGAAGAAACATGAGAAAATGGCTTCTTTTCCGTTTTTTCATTTTTCCGGAAAAACGAAAAACAAGAATTCAGCTTGATTTTTCGTTCAGGGGTGGAAAAATGAATAAACGGCTTGAATATTCGATTTCTACAAGTGGGCGGAACGAAACACTCCTTTCTGCTGATTGGTCAGCCGAAGATCAACCATGCCACTGTCAGTTCTTCCGCGCCACGGTTTTTGTTTTATCATGAAACATGCTGTGATTTATTCCAAAGTAACTTCAATAATAATAAAAATTAATAATGCATTTAAAGTCAACTAACCTAAATGTATCATGTTAAAAGTACACGCGTCAGCTGTGTTATGGTTCGTGTTTGTGGCATACGCCAGAAAGATGTTCAAGCCCTGGTGAAAAAAACAGCATATGCTGGTAGGTATGTTTTGATGCTGGGATGCTGGTTAGGTAGGCTTTGATGCTGGTTTAAGCTGGTCCTTTGCTGGTTTTTGCTGGTCATGTTGCTGGTCAAGGACCAGCATGAACCAGCAAAGGACCAGCATAAACCAGCTAAGGACCAGCATAAACCAGCAAAGGACCAGCTTAAACCAGCATCAAAACCTACCTAACCAGCATTCCAGCACCAAAACATACCTACCAACATATGCCGTTTTTTTCACCACGGAGGAAAGCATCGCATTCTATTGTTTTCTTTATTGTTCAAAGGGATACATTTTGCTGTCATTTTGAATTTACACAAATAAAGAGACATTTTTTTTCCATTTCGAATGATGTCCTGCTCCTATCTGTATGACTGTAAATGACAGAGTATAAAGTTATTTCCGCTGCTGAGGAAAGAAATTCCAATGATGGCGCTGGCGCCTCGCGCACTCACACAACGTACCAATGCACTGTTCATTATGAAAGTAAAGCACCGCCAACCAAACATATAAAAAGTTATTACGCTTAATTAAATGTGTCTGTTGTACAATAGCCTATAGGCTAAATGTAACTTGCATAGTTGCTGACTGTTATTTTGCTTGCAAATTGACCCGATTGAAGAAGCCTTCTTTACAAAAATATTTTAGCAGGTAAATCGCAAAGAGGCTATGGAAACTTTGGAATTAAATAAATGCATTTCGGTGTTTAACATAAATGTTGTTTGTAATGGCACTATTTTTAAATAGGTTAGCATATTTTTATTTTAAATGGCTACTTATATTTTTTATTCTTGTTTGTTTTCTGAATACCATTCATTTACGGATTTGCCATGAAGTGAGGTGAAGTAAATGTTAATAGTGTTTATGTACAATGACAGTGCAGAGAGAACGCACAATGACTTGCTCCTGTTGTCAGATAGTTCTTGATAGTTCTTTTGTGAACGTTAGGCTTACACCAGAGTCAATGCCTATTCTTTCCTTTTTGTATTAGTGTTTAAAATATTTAATGTACAACTACATTTATTTATTTAACTTATTGGGCGACCAGGGTAGGATGCCATCAAAAGGACAGCCATCAAACCCTGCCAACTAATGCAAAGCGTGAGTAAATTTATGTATACATAGAAGAAAGCCCTGTCTAGGGTCTGCCCCGGTACGGGTAGTGTCGAGCCATCGTTAGTGTGGTTGTTTCGTGAGAAAAAGAATAAATGAAATTACAATAAACGCGTGAATTATCCTTACAACTGCAGCAGTGGAGGATTATTATTCTGCGTGAAACTGCAGAAGATCTGACGGGGGCGTGGTTTAATCTTCGGCTGACCAATCAGCAGAAAGGGGTGTTTCGTTCCGCCCACTTGTAGAAATCGAATATTCAAGCCGTTTATTCATTTTTCCACCCCTGAACGAAAAACGAAAAATCAAGCTGAATTCTTGTTTTTCGTTTTTTTGGAAAGAATGAAAAGACGAAAAAGGAGCCGTTTTCTCATGTTTCTTCTTTCAATATTAAATCAAAAAACGAATGGACGAATGATACACGGAGTTTAGAGCCCGTTGAAGCTGTATTTAAAACTACATTTTGGAAGTTCAAAATTGGGGGCACAATTGAAGTCCACTATATGAAGAAAAATCCTGATATGCTTTCCTCAAAAACCATAATTTCTTTACGACTGAAGACAGAAAGACATGAACATCTTGGATGACAAGGGGGTGAGTAAATTATTTGTTAATTGTTGTTCTGGAAGTGGACTTCTCCTTTAAGATTTTATCTCTGAAATCTCAGAAATAATTGTGGGGCATAATTGTGTAAATACCTCAGATTCATTTAACAGTAGTGTTTAGTAGCGTTGTTGAACATTTCCTTTTTATTCACTAAGGAAATAGTGCCCTCTTTTGGTCAGCATATCTAGTAATCAGACATCGTGGGGTTTTTAAATCATATTTAAAAACGCAAATCATATTTTAAATCATATATAAAAACGCAAAAAAGTAAACCGAATGGGTTGCTTCATTATAATATACAAAATGTTGTAAATATCCAGTCATACTACAAATAAATTGCTGAACATATTGCGTCTGTCAGGTTCCAACCGTTCTTGTGAAACGCGTTCCTGACGCTCAAGTACGTACTAGCGCTGTTGGGAAGTTAGTACACTCATGTTTTTCTTCATATCGTATAAATCTTTCGCCTTTTACTAAAGATTTCCGTGGAGAAGAACACAATGAGTATAAACTAATTTTTTGATGCCCTGCTTAATTGTGGGGCTTTTCAATCCTGTTTAAACATCAGATTTTTTTTTTGATAGTGTAGTGTTTGTGGAAGCAGTCTTGTTTGTTGTTGTTGTGTTTTTTTTTTTTTTTTTTTTTTTTAAGAGTTTGTTTTGTGAAAGTGTACTTGTTTCTGCACGTATAGACCATTTTGTCAGATGTAAACATACTGGTCCCGATACACTTCCTGTTTCTTTTTTTTTTACTTTACACAAACATCACAAAAAATACAACCAACATAACATTTGACTGGATGAAAATGTTACATTAGCACCTTTAAGATGTATTTGTATATGTGAAATAAAAAAAATAAAAAACAAAAAAACAGGAAGTGCTTCTGGACCAGTATTGTTTACATCTAGCGAAATGGTCTATATGTTATGTTTTTTGCTTAGAATACATACAGCAAAAAAGAAAAAGAAAGAAAAAAACTATGAGGGTTACATACAATAATCCAAAGCATAGTATGTTATATGACTAAGATTTACACCATGAAAGCGTCTTACATGCAATAGAGTTTTTTTTTTTTAAGAGTTCACATACACACCAAAATCTTTTCTGGAAATAAAAAAGTAAGGCGTTTTCTGTGAAAATTTACATTTAAAATTAAATTTTGCAAGGAATAGCAATAAATTAATAATTTACAGTGAGAGGGGTCTACATTCAAAGAGTAACCAAAAACACATTTTTGGCGGTTATACAGAAGTTTGGAAGTAAATAGTTTTTAACAGTTCTACCATGTTTATAAATGTCTGTCCAAATACGCGCTCCTTACTTTCAGTTTAAAGAACATTTTCTTTTTGTGTTCACTAATGAGGCAGTGCCCTCTTTTGGTCAGTTGAGTATAGTGTATTGTGTCAGCCTAAAAGTAAACGTCGTCGGGTTCCCACCGTTCCCGTGAAATGTGTTCCTGTCACTCAAGTACATACTGCTGCTTTCTTCAAACTAGTACACTCATGTTTCTCTTCATATCGTATAAATCTTTCGCCTTTTACTAAAGATTTCCGTGGAGTGGAACACCATGAGTATGATTTAATTTTTTGATGCCCTGCTTAATTGTGGGGCTTCTTCTTCTGTTAAAATATCAGATTTATTTACGATAATGGCTTTATTTTGTTGTGGTTTTTTGTTAAGAAGTTTTCTTTATAAAAGTGCATTAGTTTTTTCACATAATTTCAATGCTTGAGATCTCTGAAATCTCAGAAATAATTGTAGGGCTTTTCAATCCGGTAAATACATCGGATCCATTGAAGAGTTTATTTGTATTCACTAATGAAATAGTGCCCTCTTTTGGTCACTTGTGTCTTTTATAAGTGTGTATTGTATTCGTGGAAGCATTTACTCCTGTAAGAAAATTTAAATGTATATTTTGTGAAAGTATACTTGTTTCTGCACATATGTGTTATGCACAGATGTTTTCATCAATGTCTGTCCAAATAAGCTCATCACTTTTGTTTTAGTGTTTGTG
Organism: Labeo catla; assembly: GCA_012976165.1. NCBI lineage: Eukaryota > Metazoa > Chordata > Actinopteri > Cypriniformes > Cyprinidae > Labeo > Labeo catla. The sequence goes on along the minus strand of VONZ01000185.1, from coordinate 13,131 downwards.
TTAGCTTCTGTGAAGAGAACATTTCCTTTGTATTCACTAATGAAATAGTTCACTCTTTTGGTCAGTTGCATATCTGTTTTTTAATCAGGATTTTTTTAACACTAAATCCTATTTAAAAACCCAGAAAGAGAAGACCGAATGAATTGTTGTATTATATTTTACAAAATGTTTATGTATTTATACAAAATTATCCAGTTATACAAAAAATAATCAAATGCCAAATGTGTCTGTCAGGTTCCAACCGTTCTTGTGAAATGCGTTCCTAACGGTCAAGTACGTACTAGCGCTGTTAAGAAAATAGTACACTCATGTTTCTTTTCAAATCGTATAAATCTTTCGCCTTTTACTAAAGATTTCCGTGGAGAGGAATACAATGAGTATAAACTAATTTTTTGACGCCCTGCTTAATTGTGGGGTTTCCCAATTCAGTGAAAATATCAGATTTATTTAACAGTAGCGTTTATTTATTGTAGAGTGTTTTTTTTTTTTACTTTGTGAAAGTATGGGTCTACTCATTTCTGCGCATATGTTTTGTACAGATGGTTTCATTAATGTTTTCTTAAATAAGCTCATTAGCTTTTCCTTTGTATTCGCTAATGAAATAGTGCCCTTTGGTCAGTTGTAGGGCTGTGTAGGATATCTGCGTCTTTTAATCAGACATCGTGGAGTTTTTATAGCCTACATAAAATCACATTTAAAAACATAGAAGGGAAGACCGAATGGGTTGCTTTATTATAATATTTAAAATGTTGTAAGTATCCAGTCATACAACAAATAATTAAATGCTGAACATATTGCGTCTGCCAGGTTCCAACCGTCTTTGTGAAATGTGTTCCTGACGCTTAAGTACGTACTAGCGCTGTTAAGAAGCTAGTACACTCATGTTTTTTTTCATATCGTATAAATCTTTCGCCTTTTACTAAAGATTTCCGTGGAGAAGAACACCATGAGTATAATTTAATTTTTTGATGCCCTGCTTAAGTGCGGGGCTTCTCAATTTAGTTAAAATATTAGAGTTTGTTTTTAGCATGGGTGTGAGTATGGGTTTATTCACGAGTTATTTTATGTTTACTTAAAGTTTGAATGTGGTAACAGTTAAAGATTGATAAATCATTTTACAAAGATTAATTTTATTTATTTATTAGATTTTTCGTTTAACGAAGGTTAGAAGAGTAGGCTGGAGATCGTTTTCTTCAAGGGGTATATTCACTAGTGAAATACTAGTGCCCTCTTTTGGTCAGATGTATATTTGTGACCGCTTAACATTGATAGTTGAGTGATTTTTGTTTTGTTTAAAATTACAAAAAGAGAAGACCGGGTGGGCTGCTGTATTATATTATACAAAATGTTGTAACTAACCAGTCATACAACACAGCAAACAATCAATGTTAAATGTTAAACAGACGGCGACGGCGTCCGTCGGGTTCCCACCGTTCTTGTGAAATGTGTTCCTGTCACTCAAGTACGTACTGCTGCTTTTGTAAAGTTAGTACACTCATGTTTCTCTTCATATCGTATAAATCTTTCGCCTTTTACTAAAGATTTCCGTGGAGAGGAACACCATGAGTATAAACCAATTTTTTGATGCCCTGCTTAATTGCGGGGTTCTAAGATGTGTTGAAATGACAGATACATGCTCTTTTGATTCATAGAACGTTTGAATTTAGTAGTGTCTTACTAGATTGTAGTGTTTATGAAATAAGCAGACAACCAGTATATTTAAGTATTTTAGCGTAGTGGTTTTTTTTTTGTCTGTTTTGTTTTTATCATGCAGTTTTTAGTAGCTACTTTGTTTTCGCCATAGCCCCGATGCTGACGTGGGGTTAAAAACAATAAATTAATTTTTATTCAAGATTAGAAAATGAGAAAACAGGATGTGTATTTACCATCCATAATGTATACAAACCAGCACGACCAGAATGTATAAAGTATTTTGAAATGCATATTTCTTATAATTGTTATTTTAAAATTAAACTTTAAATTATATTTTACAAGGTTCCACTTTCCAAACAAAGTGTGCATTTGGCTTTTTGAAGGAGGATGAGGCTTGTGGAGTTTGACCCTTTACCCATAAGCGTCACATTTACTACATGATCTTTGTCCTCCGGCCTCCGCCCTCCAGATAACCAGCACAGAAGCACAGGGACAGGTAACAAAACCAAATCAGCAAATGTTTTTAAACTTGTTTTGATTATTTAAAAAAAAAAAAAAATGAATAAAATAATGGACCTCACATTTCCGGGTTTCTCAGAAGCGGAAGTCGTCATAGTTGGATAAAAACCTAGAGCAGTGAATGGGAGAGCACCACAAATATATATGTTTTTGCATTCCCATTTGCTCAAATAGCAAAAGAACTCCACGAAAGCGTTTTCACTATTTTTAATCAAAGGAAAAAAAGATTAATATAGACGGTCAGAAGAGAACGATCAAATTTCTCCCATAGACGCTGCATTAGAAACACCCTCGCATTAGCTTTACGCGTTTTTTGCAACTTGATGAAAAGGTGATGTAATACAAAGTGTTATAAATGTAAAACTTTCAAGGATTTATGCTGCTGACGACCGTTGAAACGTCATCACAATCTTGTAAAAAAGTCCATGCAACTAACAGCAAGATTACTGGCTTGAATGCATGCCTTTTGCTTTTACACTTGTGAATGGTGCAGACAGCAAATTTACCTGTTCCTGCACGTGTGCTTCTTTTACAAAAATATGCATTCTTGACAACTATTAGAATTAACTGACTTTAACCTTACCGCAGCTATGAACTTTATTCATTTTGGGCATTTGATAGTAACTAAAGTCCGCTTTGAGTTCGCTGCACTATCACAGACGGAGACTGACTGAGTGCATTCTCATTTCTGTCACAAACCAGCTATTTTTGTCTGTCTGTAATCAGCATCAAATGGAGATGTTTCAAATATTCTAGCCCTTCCGTGCTGTACACATCTGTATGTCATCTTCACACAGATACTGTGATATTTCTGTTTTATCCTCAGTCTTAAAGATGGTGGTTTTGTCTAAAGAGTACGGCTATGTGGCTCTGACCGGAGCGGCATCATCTCTCCTGATGTTTTATCTGTCTTATAATGTGGTGAAGGCTCGGATTAAATACAATGTCCCGGTAACTTAACATACACTAATCACTGAACATGCACTGATAATTGATGTTCTGTATACACACAGCACAGTAATTTAGTGGGAGTATCAACTGAATTGACTACTGAAAAATACAGGCAGCATTTGTCAGCCGCATTTGTAGAAATTCTTCAAGTGTGTACTGAACCGAACTGAGCAACTGTAGTTATACTGTAATAATATTACATGTAAAAAATAAAAGATAAATAAAAATTAGACAGTAGTTCACACTTTCACAGCATCTTTGATACGTTTTTCTAAAGATTTGCTTAATGGATGCAATTTAGTTTGCCCTGAATTAAGAAGAACATTTATTTTCTAGTATCCAACAATGTACAGTGATGATCCAGAGACTGGTCGCCATTTCAACTGTATCCAACGAGCGCATCAGAACACGTATGTTTAATATCCATCACTCAGGAAATACAGTTGATTTCAAAAGTTTACAAAATGCATGTGTTGTTACCTGAATGATCCACAGCTGTTTTTATGTTTAGTGATAGTTGTTCATGAGTTGCTTGTTTGTCCTGAGCAGTTAAACTGTCCCTTGTACTTCAGAAAAGTCCTTCAGTTCACACAAATTCTTAGTTTTGAACCCTTTCCAATAATGACTTCATGATTTTGAGATCCATCTTTTCAAATTGAAGACAACTGAGGGACTCATATGCAACTATTACAGAAGGTTCAAACGCTCACTGATGCTTCAGAAGGAAACACAATGCTTGAAGAGCTGGGGGTGAAAACTTTTGAACAAAGATGTGTACATTTTTCTTATTTTGGATAAATATCATATTTTTTTCATTTAGTACTGCCCTTCATAAGCTACAGAAGATACTTACATGTTTCCCAGAAGACAAAATAAGTTAAATTTACCCTGATCTTCAAATTCAAAAAGTTTTCACCCCCCAGCTCTTTATGCATCGTGTTTCCTTCTGAAGCATCAGTGAGCATTTGAACCTTCTGTAATAGTTGCATATGAGTCCTTCAGTTGTCCTCAGTGTGAAAAGATGGATCTCAAAATCATACAGTTATTGTTGGAAAGGGTTCAAATACACAAAAATGCTGAAAAACTAAAGAATTTGTGGGACCTGAAGGATTTTTCTGAAGTACAAGGTAAACAGTAAGCAGTTCAGGACAAACAAGGGACTCATGAACAACTATCACTAAACAAAAAAACACAGCTGATTCAGGTCCATACTAAAAAAAAAATAACATGCATTTTGTATGATCCCTCTTATTTTGGTAAAATAATTAACATTTTGCAGATTCTGCAACGTGTATGTAAACTTTTGACCTCAACTGTGTGTCTGTGCATGGCAGATCTTATATTACTGCTAAATATTAAAGTTTCCTTTACAATAAATATTAGCTTAAATAAAAGTGAATGTTGTGTTTTTTTTATTTTTTTTATTTTATCACTTATTGTTTGTGATTATTATTATAAAACAGAATTGAACTCTTGTCGCCATTCCTGTTTCATTTATCTGTGGGAGGGATTCAGCATCCAGTGAGTACAGATTCAAGCTTTATGAACCCTTACCTGCACGTGCACTATAAATACACATGTAAACTGTCAAGTGAACTGTTTGTTGTGTTTGTGCTTCTCAGCGTCTGGCCAGCGCGTTGGGAATGATCTGGATTTTCAGTCGGGTGCTGTACGCTCAGGGATACTCCACTGGAAGTGAGTCGCTTTGGACCTCCACAGGACTGATCTGTGTATATTTAAGACATTTAAGCTGACAGTATGAATACAGGTCGAAATATCTATTGAAATTTGTTTCTGTATTGTGTTCTGTCCTGTTAGAGCCCAAGAAGCGCCACCGCGGGACGTTCGGTATGGTTGCTTTGCTGGGTCTGTTTCTTTGCACGGTGAACACTGGGAGAACGCTGCTCGGATGGGACAATGGGTTAACATGGGTCAAATGGCCCAGATGTTTTAAATAGTGAAAACTGGATTTACATTTCAGTTCCATTTTAATTCTACATTTTGTAAAATGACTTTAAAAAAGCACTAGTTTTCTCTGTTGTGAAAACCAGCCTCGCTACACACTGTAATTTGCTGTGTGTACATTTGAACTTTAAATAAACTGTACAAAAGTTAAAAAGTTCTGTTCAGTTGCTTTTTTCTCTTAAAATTACATAAAAATGACATTTGAAACATGCATACAATAACAACCAAATGCATGAAGATTTATCACATCAGTGTTATTTTAGCATAACTGAGGCACTGTTACAGTTTTTTTTTTTTTTTGTATATATTTTGAATTAGTTTCATAGTATTTTGTTTTCATTTTAAATTTGGCTAGTTTAGTAATTTAGTTGTATTTTTCTTGTCATTTTATTTATTATTTTTAAAATGTATATAGTTTCTATTAATTTTTATTTCCATTTACTGAATAAAAATGAGATGTTGCTTTGGCAACAAGTTAAAATAATATAATAATATTGTTATTGTAATTTATTAATGTACTTAAAGTGTTCTTTTAATATTTTACTTCTGTTAACGTTCATTTCAAGTAAAAGGTTTTTATGTTTTCTTCTTATTTAACTCTTATAACCCTGTACCACATTTGACTAAAGGGAAGAATTAAAAAAATAAAGCTTAAAAATACCACAGTAAATTAAAACCAACCAAAACTAAAGCTAATTTGTCTGAAGTTTAGGTAAATGTAAAATTGTGCCTCATTAAATTGTAGCCTATTAAGTAAAATGTAAATAAACATAATATTAAATACAACATTTTTATGCAGTAGAATATAATGTGTAGATGGTGTTATATCTTAATGAGTGAGTCTTTTCCTCCCATAATCGTTGCTAGGTCCTAAGGAGTGAGCGGCCATTAATCTAGATTTACTACATTTCCCATAATCCATCTGTTGTGCCGGAAGTGGCGTTGAATACAGTGGCTCCTGGATTTAAACTGAAATGGGCACTGATCCCATGAATTGAGAATTTTATACAAATAACAACTGCTTTAAAGACCATTTTTACGACAGGACATGCGTTCCTAAGGTTTTTCTGAGATTACCGGTCGCTCAGTGTTTCGCGCGCGTGTGTTTTGAAGCGCCGTTTGATTTTAGTCGTTTGTTTACTAAAGCTAAAACACAGCTCTGCATTAACGTTATATCAGGTGTCGCTACGCGATCCGTTTACCTGTCGCTGTAACCTCACCTGTCATCATTCCCGTTGGCTTTATGTGTCTTCATACCGCAAGCAGCTTTTAGCCTCATAATTTAATCAAGAAGTTGATTATCAGTCGCTCGGGATGAACTGGAATCAACAGTTGAGCTCCATCATCTCCGAGGCTGATGGAAGTGTCGCAAAAATGAGGGTAAGAGACTATTTCATCACTAATAATACGATTAATTTTAATTTTCTGCACGTGTGTCAGTTTAGCATGTTGCAGATACTAGCCGGTAGAGTGCGCTCTTTATGTCTGTTAAATTAATTAAAGAGACAGTGCACTAAAATTACAATTTAGGCATTGTTTACTCACACGCATGTTATTCTGAGTCTGAATGACTGACTTTCTTTTGTTGAATGCAGCTTTAATTTACCTCAGTTATTTATATTGTGTCTTACAAGGAACGCTTGACTACACATAGAAGATCTCCCAGAGGAACAGAAGGTAAACCAATGATGTATATTATAGAAACTCATTTTTAAATGATTACTAAGCCCGTTTATGAAACGCGAGTAATGAATTTTGGCAGATGGGGAATGTTCTGTGTTATTGTTTTCTGTTCCTAATCTGAAAATAAAAGGAAATAAAAATAAATAAATAATTAAAGGGCCTGCACAAAGTTTTATTGTCGAAATATTCAAAAATTCTTCATATTCTGTTTGGGAGCAGTGCTAGATTAGTGTGTTTATATACTGTTATAGTTTTTTTAAATGAATGTTTTAAATAAGCATAAGTAAAAGTGCTCTTTTGTTGTTGAAGTTTAATTTACTTTCATTTCAGTTTTGGTTTTATTTCAGTTTTAGTTTTTTTTTTTTTTTTTTAAATAATTATGATGCTTGAGCCTAAACTTATTTTGGTTCTAATGTTCATTTAGTGTACGTTTTTCATCTTATGTTTTATTTTATTTTGGCTTGTTTCAATTAACAGTAAGGTTTTAATAGTTTTAGGTGAAGATAAAACAAGAAAAGTCATAAAAATTCAAAGAGCGAAAGAACGGAGGACCATGGGCCAAATTTTCTGTGACAAATGAAATCACTTTTTAATAATTTAAAGTAGGCCAACAAACTTGAATACAAATGGATTTTTTTATGGATTTATTGAATATTTTTGGTTTATTTAATCAGATTTCAAGTGATCATGTGTTTCTCCAGGGTTTGTAAAGGTGATTAAAGTATACTTGAATTTGAATTTTTTGCTTGAAATATTGAAACATAATACTATTTTGCTTATTGCTGTTAATTGTCAAAACTAGCTAGCTAAGCCAGTAATGTGTAACATGGCTGAAAACGCGAAAAGAGGAACAGATGAAGCGAATCAATTGAGTGAGTCGTTTAAGCTGAAACCGCACCGTTTGATTCAAACTCGTGACTTAGATCATTCATTTGAAACGATTCACTAGCAAAAACCAGATCAACATCGCTTGTGATGATTTTTAAAAGCACGTATAGTGAGGGGTGAAACTGAGCTTTTCGAAACTCAGAATCAGTTAAACCATTACGTTGCCAAATGACGCAAATCGCGTATCGCGAATCATTTGATTTAGATCGGAACTTCGGAGCGGGTTCGTTATTCATTTCGCGTATTGAATGATTCGCGATCCGCGCTCGGGGTCCTGATCTGAAATGATGGTTTGCGAATCAATATTCAGTTTGGGATTTCGGCCAAGTAATTTGAAGCGCTACCGATCGAATCGCGATTCATTTGATTCAGATCGGTACTTCAAATCGCGTAGTGCGAATCATCTGATTTAGGGTGCTTTCACACCTGTCTCATTTAGTTCGCTTGAATCGCACTAGAGTTCGTTTTCCCTCTTGGTGCGGTTCGTTTGGGCAGGAGTGAATGTAGCAATCGCACTCGAGTGCGCACCAAAAGCGGAGCAAAAAAGCGTACCGAGACCTCCTTGAAGAGGTGGTCTCGGTACGCTTTCAAACGAACTCTGGAGCGGTTCGTTTGTGGTGAGAACATGATCCGAACTCGAACAGACTCAACTGCAAAAAGTACTGCACCTTTTTGGACTAATCCAGCTGCCGTAATCAGCTGCGCAGTGTATTATGTGATGAGGACAAGTATTTGTTGACAGTTAGCGCTTTAGCAACATAGCCCCATGGCAGCTCGCGGACAAGCTGAGATAGAGTTGTGAGAAGGTGCGGAGCCTCATAGAAATTACAGGGATACAATCAGCCAGCACAGTCGTCCCTCCATACTAAAAAGCGGCGTGTTGTCTGCCGGCTTTTTCTCCTCTCTTTGTTTACTTCCGGGAGTTCCATTGGAATTTTCCCGCACGTTAATTCTGACCAATCGAAAAGCAGTTTAGGAAATACGTTCAATGACACATCTGGCCAACGAGTGATGTGGATCTTGTCACATGACTGCATTTTGGTTCGTTTCAACTGGTTTGGACCAAAGCAATCAGTGTGGTGTGAAAAGGACCCATAATGCTACAGTGTATCATTTGTTGCCCTTGGTCCGGACCAAATGAACCGAACCACAGATGTGAAAGCACTCTTTGATCGGGACTTCTGAGCGGGTTCATGAATCATTTATCGAATTGAGTGATTCGCGATCCGCGCTACGAGTCACGATCTGAAATAATGGTTTGCGAATCACGAATCCTTTGCTTCAGATCGGGACTTCGGTGTGGGTTTGCGAATCGTTTGATTCAGTTTAGGACTTCGGAGCGCGAATTATTTGTTTCAGGTCAAGATTTCTGAGTGTGTTGATGAATCTTTTTTTCTGATTTTCTTTTTAAACAGTAGAAAACATCAAACCATTAAGGCAGTACAGTTATAAAAACAAAACAAAGTGTATGTAATATATATATTTTAAATTGGTATCACACTTGTTGCTGCCAGAATAAAGGTCCATTTTAAATGTTATGTGGTTTCTTGAGTTGACTCATTGCATACTTTGCATGTGCTTTGCTTTATTTTTGCCATTTTGTTATATTAGTATATTTTCATTTATCTTTTTTAGAATTTGAAGCATAAGACATTGTTTTATAAGTGAGTTCTCTGATTGAAATCCTTGAAAATCAAAAAAGTCGTGCTTGAAAAGTCCTTGCAAGTCCTGGGATTTTATTACACACTATCAAACCCTGGTTTCTCTTTGTAGATGTGTTTCCGGTCAGAGAGGTCACAGCCGGTGTTGATTTGAAGCCGTCTACGGTTCAGTGGTCAGATCTGACTGCCATCCAAACACAATTACAGCAACAGAGTCAGGTCAGACTAACACCCACTCAAGTCACATGCTAATGTCCAGCTCTGGTGATTCAGTCACATGCGAACAACCGAGATAGATTTAATTTGCTATTAATATGTGTTTGGATCACGTAATGCATTGGTAGGGCCAGTTTTATGACTGGATTTTGTGATTCCATTCAAATTTCCCACTTCCTTGAAATCACAGGTCCCTACACTGGGTCTTATTTAAATGTATTTAGCATTATTTAGTGTAAACCAGGGCAGAATGACTTTGTTTATGATTTTGTTTTGGAGATTACTATTAATTACAATAAACTAAATCCATCAACAGATCATTCTAGAATAACAAACCAGTTTTAAATGTTATTTCATCACAGGCCATTGAGACTTTAACACAGAGTCTTCGATTGCTGGAAAGAGAACGAAACGATCAGCAAAGACAAATACAAACATTACAAGGTGATCCGTCTCGATGTAGTTCAGTAAACTGCGATTTTATTGTAGTTTAGCACTTATTTTCAATAGCTAAGTATGTAGACAACCTCTGAGGTCATATTAACTCCACAATCTCTGTCCTCCAGAGGCGCAGAAGAGACTTCAGGATAAACTGGAGGAGAGACAGCGGGATGCGGAGCGGAGATCGCTAAGTCCTGGACCGGACCGACGGATCGAGCAGTGGAAGAGAGAGGTGGATCGAGAGCTGAGCAATCTGAGAGGTCAGATCAACCGAGCCACGACTCTAGGAAACCAGGAAGAAAGGTCTGTAATGATTTTTTTAGTGATGCATGTATAAGCAATATTAATATTGTGCACATCGACATTATTCAGTCTCAAGACAAGAAGGGAAATGACCAAATTAAAAGTGGCTTAAAAACACCCTAATATCCATCCAGTTTCCTAATTTTATATCCGTGTAGTTTAGTTTTTATTCATTTCCAGTGACTAATTTTGTTTTTTTCAGCTTAAACTTTCTTTAACTTACTTAATTTGCCAAAGCAACATTTAAAATTGTTGCTTAGTTTATTTATAGTTTGCTTTAGCTTTATTTGCATCATCAAAATAAAATACACTGCCGTTTGGCATCAGTATGATTTTTCATGTTTTTTGAACAAGTCTCTTAGGCTAATCAAGGCTGCATTTATTTGGTCAAAAATGCAGAAAAAACAGCAATGTTGTGAAATATTATTACAGTTTAAAGTAATGTGTTTCTATTTTAATATGCTTTAAAATATAATTTATTCCTGTGATGTTAAACTGAATTTTCAGCATCATTATATATATATATATATATATATATATATATATATATATATATATATATATATGTGTGTGTGTGTGTGTGTGTGTGTGTGTATATATATATATATATATATATATATATATATGTGTATGTATGTGTATATGTGTATATATATTTGATTTATTTTCATCAATATAGAGCCCACAATAAGCCCACAATGTGTATAAATACACAATTATATTTCTCCCAATCACAAAAGCCTTATCTTTTGTTCAGAAATGATGTTAATATCACAAACAACCCTGGTATTCAGCTTTCCAATTTTATAAAGTTGCTCATTCTACTCTGCATTTAAGCATGAAAATTACCTCAAATGTAATTTAATTTAATAGCTTTGCCTTCAGTTAGATTAGGTTATCCAGACATTTGGGTGTGCGCTTCAAAAATAAGTGTTTATTGTGATATAACTTGTTTTATTTGTGTCCGAAAAACCATTGTCAACTAAGCTACCCACTAGAAAACCCCCCTCAAAAAGGAATGGTTTGTCCCATTCTCAAATAATTTGCACAGTATGATATATATATAGTCTAGAAGCACATGGATGAAAAACAAGATGTTAGGTTCACTCTCTTTCCCCTAATATTGGTGAAACTAGCAAACCTGTGTGAAGAGTGGATTAATTGACTGTCAACGGTGTTACCCAAGTATTATTGCTGCAAATTTTAAAAGATAATTTAACTAAAACTTATGTTTTGTTTATGAAAATATATTTCTATACATACCATATGCTCAGTAGTTCTAGGCTTCCATGTTAAGAATAGACCCAAAAACACTAAAATGTCAACTAAGTTACCTGTCAACTGTGTTACCCAGTAAAGGTAACATGGTGGACAGTAACAAACATAGATGGTATTTTATACACGTATTCCTACAGATCACCTTTATTTATATAGCACTTTAAGCAATATAGATTGTTTCAAAACAGCTATGTAAGGTCATGTTTGGGTTTTTGGATAAAAGGAAAACCTTCTTCACATTGTCAAATTCTAAATGTACCCATGTGTATGTATATATGTGTGTATAATATATATATATATATATATATATATATATATATATATAATATATATTTTAATATAATATATATATATATATATATATTCATTATATATAATATATTAATTAATATATAGAATATTAATATAATCATATTTACATAAATTATATTTATTGTACATAAATATATCTACTTATAAATGTTTAATTAAATTATATTTTTAGAGAGATTTTAGAAACTTAGGAAACCTCCAAAAAAAGGTAATAATTCTTCAGAGATGTATTTATATGCAGTATTTATATTGTGCATTTCAACACTGTTGAGTCGTAAGACAAAAAAAGAAACTGACCGAATTAAAACTGGCTTAATTTATTCCTAATATCCACAATTTTCTAATTTTATATCAATATCATCTATAAAATCAAAGTAAATATTTATCCTATTGCTCAGCAAAACAAAAATGTGTACTAGGAAGTACATAAGATATGCTTTGAGTGTACTGATATTCCACTAATGCAAAACAAGCAGTTTAGCAACACTGTATTGAGCGCTGTGTTGAGAATCAGACATTTACTCTTTATAATGATGTTTGTCCGTTCACAGTTTCAGCTCTAAACTGCGCAGAGAAGAACTGGAGCATCTCAGGAGAGAGGTGGACATTCTCAAAAACAAACTCAGTAGGTCACATACTAGTTACTTTTCCTATTTGAAGCCGTAGATGAATGAACTGGCTTCTCTATTAGATATATACACTATAGTGTTACACACATAAATCAAACTCTTTCAGTATTTGAGTGTTGTGTTATTACAGTCAGGGCTCTCAGCCAGAGCAAATGCACTTTGTGTCAAAATAAACACACGCAGAGCCGATCCGCTGCTCTCGCTATCACGCAAATAAACATGACGCTCAGATACTGCCTGTGTTTGTGTTGGCTTCACATTCATAACCCCGTCAACATTGATAGACGTTCAGACTCTGGTTACATTTATATTCATGTTTGTGAATGTTTAAAAAAGCAAAGCGGTTTGTGTTTTTGTAGTGCGGCAGGAGGAAGATACGTTCCAGCTCCAGTCCGAGGCCAGGGAGACAAGGAGACAGTATGAACGCAGCTCTAAAGTAAAGAAATCACACACGTTCATATATGTACACTGCTGTTCAAGAGTTTGGGGTCAGGATAAAAGAAATTAATAATGTTATTCAACAAGCATGCATTAAAGTGATCAAAAGTGGCAGTAAAGACATTTATAATGTACAATGAATGCTGATAACAATGCTGAAAATTCAGCTTTGCATCACAAGAATAAATTACATT